>SKCR01023636.1:0-172834 GCA_019454045.1 Zanthoxylum bungeanum
TTAATTCTGACGACGGAATTAAAGAGTCATTGCGGTATGCATAATGGATTGAGCACTAAAGTTATCATTACATGAATCGTCCAAAGATCATGTTCTACTATTTGCTCAACTCCGGGCTTAGGCCCGAGATGTTTCTCTATCATAAAGTAACTTACTTCTCGTTCCCAGGACTATCCTGAGGTTTATTCCCATTCTGAAAATTGGAGCCATTTAAAGACATTTTCTCATATGATTATGTTTTAAACGCTAATCTCTCAGTAATCTTGATTTCAATAGTCCAACTATCCAATCAATGATTTCAGGTACAATTAAAATTAAATGATTACTATAGTCTAACTATATAATCAACTATAATTTAATTGGTTAAATTCAAATATATTGATTACTATAATCCAATTATATAATCAATTATTATTTGAAGTAGTTTGAATACAGTCCAACTGTTTAATTAAAACAACGATTAAATATTAGTCAAACTAATATATATTTAAATTAATGACGAAAAATTGAAATGAGCGCGTATTGGCAAGTATCTAAACGAAATTGCAAATTTAATACTTGCCTCCCACTATTTTTCGGCGAGTCTCTAACCCTCTGTTGAGTACTCGGGAAACCTAGTTTCCTAGTGGGCTAGGATCCCGTTAATAACCCACACCCTTGACTTTGGCCAACAAGCTGTATGATATTTAACTAGGTAGATCCCTAAGATCAATTGGATCTCATCCAATTCCTAGATCCAGTAGGTGGACATCCATCCGAAAGTCCGAAATATATATCTAATATATGTCAATATATCCGATATATTCCCTAACCTTTCTCCTCTGAATCAACTAAGCCTTGGCTTTGGCACAACAAACTTAATGATTCCAGTTAAGCGGGATCCATTGACCTTGGAAAGCTTCGTAATCGATGTCAATGGACAAGAAATGATCTTGACTTTGGCCAACAAATCACAACTTGGACAAGACATGAGATATGGAACAAAGCCTTCATGATTCAAACACATCCGCGATGGACGAAGGTCTTGACTTTGGCCAACAAACCAGTGCCAATCTTGGATCTTGAGAATGAATCATTCAATGGAAGGAAAAACACTTAATATTTGTTGAGGGTTTTTCACGTAATTGGCAACCAATTAATTATCTTTGATTAAGTCTCATCATACACCCTTAAGCATGCATTCTAAAAGCATAATAAAGCGCGGTAAATAAATTAATAATGATATGCGGATGGATATTTAAAACATTTTGTTCCTAGAACAAATCTCTCCATTTACTCTCTCTCTCTCTCCCGCTACCACACAAATCTTACTTACACACTTACAATTACATAACACTTCTAAAGAAACATCATTTACATTGAGGGGAATAAGTGAGAAGAGAAATACAAAGAGTCAAGAGGTAATAGGCTGGACACGCATGTCCAATTTAATAAATTCTAAATTTATTACAACAATTTCCAAAATTGCCCTCACCCATCTAATATCCATCAGATATACATTATTCATACATCACATCCATGTATTCACACAAAGCATGTTATCAATCAATCTAATCCAATTAATTAATCTTGATTAGTGACCATCCAATTTTCAAAACAACGATTTGATTTGCGCGAGTCCAACTCGTTTTAAGAATAAGTACTAAAAGTACGAATTCTTGAATTATATTAAACTACAACATTAAATCCAATTTAATTTGTATTCAATACTATTCTTTATTTAATTCCAAATTAAATAATTACACTTTATTAATAAGCCTTTGCGACTTAGATTCTAAATCTAATCATTACGGGTCTCAAAGCCCAATTAACATCCAATGTCAATTTAATTAAAGTCCAATGGGCTTTCAATTAATTTATAAGGCATGGGCTTTGGCAACCAAAGCTCAATAAGGAATCACCCTTTGCCAAAAATCAATTTAGGCCCAATTAAAATATTAAAGGCCCATTTAATCATATTTGGACTTTATGGAAATGGTTTTTAGGCCCAATTAGATCCAACCAATTAACCTAAACCAAACTTGGTCCAACCAAGCCAAAAAGCCCAAATACAACTTTATAAGCCCAATTCCAAATTTAGCCGAACTAATTAAATTCCAATATTCCAAATATCATAATTTAATCAATTAAAGTGCATTAGCCATAATTAATCAGTCAAATTAACATTTCCAAAATACCAATTACACTAATTAATCATGCATTATTATATTCAATTCATGCCCAACACAATTGAAACAAATCACTCATTACATGCTATACATGTCACGACAATGAGGATTTTTAAAATCGATTTCGATTTCAATCCAATTAAATCCTAAATCAATTTATCCCAAGTCTTTAAACTCATCCAATGATCAAAAGAACAAAAATACCATGACTTAGGGCATATCACATATTCGGCCAAGCCAAAATAATTGGGGAAAATTAATCCAATTCAATTTTCATCAAATCAAACTGATCAATATAACTCCAAGATATCCATATACAAGCATGCTCAAACAAACAATTTGGTTAAATCATGCTCAAATCAAATTTACCCAAATTTTACCCTAAATTCAATTTCATGCTTAATAATAGCTCTGATACCATTGTTGGGTTTTCTAGGTCAAACCAAGATCAAATTAAGCAATGAAATGTGTGAATACAACAAAAAAAAGTAGCGGAAATACTCACTTTGATCGGCTTTTGGATGCGATGAACACAAAAAAAAAATTATGCTCCAAGCTTTTCCTTCTTGTGTGATTCGGCCAAGCCCCTTTGATTTTGATATTCAAGCTCCAAGCTTTGTGAATGATTCCATGCTCAAGGGTTGGTTTCCCTATCACCTTTGTAAGACTCCTTGTGTGCTAGCACTTGTGATTTTGAAACAAAAATCACTCAACATGAACCCTAGGTTCACGCCAAAGTGAAGAAGAAAAAGAGAAGGCCATTCGGCCATTGAGAGGAAAAAGAGAGAGAAAGGAAAATTGTGTTGTGTAATCCAATTACCAAAAATTGAAAGTCATATACCAAAAATAATAAAATGGTAAATGTCTTTCAGTCCATCACACTTGTGTGTTTTACACACAATCACCTACCAACAACTTCCATCAACTTAAAGTGACAAAGTTGACTAGTGATGTGACGCGTGATGTGACTTATGGGCCCCACTTGATTCAAAATCAGAGTGGGCCCGCAATAACTCCCGGGCTCGGGTTCACTAATTCTGAATTAACGAATTTTCCGTTGCGACGTAATTAAATCCAATTTAATTAAATAATTATGCCTAGTAAAATTACTATTCAAATCGCTGGCGAATTAATTCTAAATTAACTCGTTCGCCTGAATTAAAATCTAATTTTAATTCCGCGTCGAAATCTAATTTCGTTTAATATATCGAATATATTATTTTATCGATTAATTCTGAATTAATCGTTCTCTCTCTATTAATAGTATTTTATCCCAGATAAAATCTCTCCGCAATTAATCCTAGATTAATTTTCTCTCTCTTCTAATTAATACCAAATTAATTATGTGCGAGTCATACGTCATCGGTGAATCTTCGGAAAGCGACCCATGAGATCCTTGGATATGTTGGCAGTAAATCTGGTCGTCGGACTATCCGAATACGTACGTACCTAGTACTATGTTTTTACCGATTTATGAGACATGGTTGGCTTCTAGCAAAGCACCGTGCCTACCAATTCTCCAGAAATATTCTTAAAGGAATATATAATCTGTATCAGGAGTAGTATACGTACTATAGCGTATTGCGATCCAGTATCTGATGTCACGTGCTAGGCCTGAGGCTGGAATTGTGTCTGCCCCGTACGAAGCACATATCAGATCTCTGGTAACTACTTTCTATAATCGGATAAACATGACCTAGTCATATTATCCCGATAGCTACAGCATACAAGAGTACCAGTTCCTTATCCTACGTGACCATCATCTCCATATGACTGGAGTGATACTTCCATCTCGACATCACACCCAATACACTACGATTCTCAATATACCCAGAAGAGGCGTATACAGAACCTGTTAAAGCCCTGGACAACCAAAACCAAAGTATATTGATTGTCGCAAGTATTAGCGATGCAAGTCTCAGGTTAAGACCAAATACACCTACCCTGATTCGGACTTCCATAGAAATATAGTCATATTACCAATGGAATTCCGAGGGGTCTATCTAGAGCGAAGCTGTTTCCGTACCATCGGTAAACACAACCTCCTATTACACTTGCATAAGTATCCAATACTTAAATATATGAGAACTATGCTGTTATGCTCCCACAACGCGCACAAGTGTAATACTAGTCTATTCCGCATTATCGATGTCCAATCTCGATAATACTACGACTAGGGATATTTTAATGATTAAACCTTAGTGGATTAATATTGTCTCATATCTTATTAATCCGGAACTAATCATATGGACTTTTATCATTTATTTATCTTGGTAATCCAATTACAAATGATAAAAGAGCAATTTACTTTGTCACATAGTTAATTTGTACAACAACACCATGTTCTGTACAAATAATGATGCTATGGGTCATAATTGTCCAACAAGGGGCACTTTGGGAATTGGAAAAATGAATAAGAAAATAAAAAAAACTGCATTTTTTTTTTAATTTTTAATTTTTAATTTTTTTTTTATTTGTTTTGAATTCCAATTCGGCCCAAACTCTTATTAGGGTTTTATAATCTCATTAAACCACTATATTAAGATCCAATGGCTAAGATTTAATTAGTATTTTTCCCACATCAGATTCTTAATTAATTTTGTTGTCTTTGGAGCACCCATATAAACCCAAAGAATTCTTTACAAATTTTTACACCAAAACCTTTCATATCTTGGGTTTATATAAGTGAACAACTCTAAAGTTTAAGAGTAAGCCACTGATTTTGAGGATCCTTAAGTCTAATTGACTAGAGGAATCTCAAGTTAAAAGTTTTGAGGTATTTGCCTAGGTTAGCACCAATGGCAAAATACCCGTGCACTCAAGGCATAGTCTTGCCGTTGAGTTTTGGCTTTGGTGTGTGCTTCTTTGGAGGCCACACACTTGGGTGGCTCTTTGGAACGTGGAAGAGCTTACTGAGTTCGAGAAAAGCTTGTAGATTGGAGGGAAGACTGGAAGAGTCTTCGGTTCAAGTAAGTCTTTTTCTTTCTTTATTTTTAATTAGAGTTCTTATGATAGTTAGCATGTTTAAGTTTATGTTCTTTGCATGTTTTATGAGTTTTTATGCTTAGAATATATAGCAACATGCCTAGGCTTGTAGTATAATAAAAACAAATGGGTCTTGGGTAAAGGGATAGCGGCATCATAATTTTAATTTTCCGCTGCGCACTCGCGGCCGCTTCCCAATAGTGGTATCAGCGCGCCGTTTTTGTTTTGATTAGTTATCTCTCATTTGAACTCGAAATTGGGTGTGTAAAAGCTCGTTGGAAAGCTAACACCCTGAAATTACTTTTAGGCTCAAGTTTTTCATGATTTGGTTAATATTTGAATTGTGAAATTGCATTTAACGTTCACACATCTGTAAAAAAACGTGAATAATAAATTTATTTGAATAAAATAAAATACAATATCATAATTAAATATTAATCAAAGTTATTTAATGCATAAAATAATTCCAACATATTAAAACTCATATGCTTGACGATTCTATGTATGATTAGAATTGGCATGATTATTTTAGGGTGCAAGCATCTAGAGACTTTCTAAGGAAATAGAGAGTGTATTGCTTATCCCTTAGCTAAGTAATTATTCCGTGATGAACTTAGAGATTTATTACCTTTAAGGCTAATAAATATAAATCACTTGTTTATAATAAAAGACATTATAAAAGATACAAGTGGGGTGGGACTAAGGCGTTAATAAAACTTTCCAAACTAAAGTTAATTTAACCAAAGGTATTACTAGAGTTAGATAATGATTTGGTGTCTTCCTTCACTCACTACATTTTTATAGCCAAAAGGAAAAGCTGTGAAGACATCTAGATAATCATTTACTCAAAGCTTACCTTAAAGCATATTTAAAGTGTTGGACTAATTAGAGGATCTATTTTTTATTCATGTCACCAAGGCAATAAGAGCCTAAGAGGTAAGGGTATTTAAGAGAGTTCGCTCCACCCCCCCTCTGGGGAATTTTCAATGGAGGAATCCATTTGACAGTTATTCACTTAAACTTTCTAAAATCCTCAATAATAATTTAAGTCTAAAATTTGCCTCCCATTGTAAAGTATAGACCCAAAGGGCTTAAACCGTATTGGCAGGACTAGGCTTTACCAGACTGACCAATACCAATTTGTCCCTAAATCGTACTATTGACAATGGTTTGACTTTTTGAGTCATAAGACGCAGCGACCCTTAGGCGTGGTCTTATAACTTAGTGGCAAAGATTGGGTGTCCACAAGGACTAGCATAAGCTATGTCATGTTTGATTGCCCAACCCAATGATCAAGGAATTGTGATTTATATCATAAATTGGTTGAGAACCTACCTAATTATCATATTTTATAACGACCGGCCCTAGTCAGAGTTATGAAATGACAATAATGGGATCCTTGCCCACAAGAAATCCATCATATTGGGGTTGATGCGATTTACTTAAAATTTTAAAACAATTGAGTGTGAGCAACTTCATAATATTAAAAGCCCATGTTATTATGAAATATTAATGAAAATATATTCCTAATTTTAACATTCTTTCTTAACAGGTGGGTTAAAATATTTCACAAACATTCAAATGACAAACAAAGTATCACTTCGTTCCATCCTTGATGAGCATAAGCTCAAAGGGGACAACTACAATGACTGGTTTAGAAACCTTAAAATTATTTTACGATAAGAAAAGATTTTCTATATTCTTGAAAGACCATTTTCCCCTGAACCCGCAGAAGATGCTGACCAAAATACATTTGATGCTTGGAAGAAACACGTCGATGATGATGAGCAAGCATTTTGCATAATGCTTAGCTCTATGTCGGACGAACTTCAGAAAGCTCACGAAGATATGGATGCTCAAACCATCATCTTTCACTTGAAGGAGTTGTATGCAACTTCCGTTCATACCGTGAGATTCCAAGTGTCATGTGCCTTATTCCAAACAAGGTATAAGGAAGGATCTGTTAGTGGACATGTGCTTAAGATGATTGGCCACATTGAAAAATTGGCCAACCTCGGTTTCATCATGGATCATTAGATAGGTCACGATCTGATTCTTCAGTCCTTACCAAAAGAATTCTCTAACTTTATTATGCTGTTTCATCTGTCTGATAAAGAAGCTACTTTAGCAGAATTACACAATCTGATAAAGCAAGCAGAGAAGGACTTGAAACCGGAGCTTAAAACCTCAGTCATGCTTATGGGTACGGACCTGAAGCGACGAGGCCCAAAGAAAAATAAGGGAAATGCCAAGGCTCCACATCACCTAAAGCCCAATGGTAAGGTGGAGAAGAAAAAGGGAAAGATGAAATGTTTCTTTTGTGGAAAGAAGGGTCATTGGAAGAAAGACTGCAGATCATTGAAATCCAAGGAAGCTAGGGAAGCCCAAGAGGCCAAGAAGCCCAATGCTTCAGGTATGTTGTATATGATTGAACTATATTCTCAAAACTCTGAACCTTCTACTTGGGTGCTTGACACCGGTTGTGGGACTCACTTGTGTAACAATGTGCAGGGCCTGAGAAACAGTAGGAGACTCTGTCATGGGGAGGTGACTTACGCATGGGTAATGGAGAAAAAACTGGCTGCATTGTGCGTGGGAACTTATTCATTAGTTTTGCCAAATGGTTTAGTTTTAGACTTAGAAGATTATGTTTTTGTACCTTCTCTAGTAAAAAACATCATTTCAATTTCTTCTTTATGTAATAAAGGCTTTTCATGCCTAATAAGTTGTAATGATTGTTCTATTTATTTCAATGAAATAAAATATGGAGATGATATTTTGAATAATGGTATCTATATCTTACAAACTAACAAAGAATGTTCAACCTCTAATATATACAACGCTAACTCGAATAATCTCAATGAATCACTTCTATGGCACAGTCGCTTAGGTCATATCAATGAAACAAGATTAACTAAGCTACATAAGGATGGGTATTTCAGACCCTTCAAATATGAACCTTATGGAACTTGTGAGTCTTGTTTACTTGGTAAAATGACCAAATTACCCTTCAAAGGTAAAGAACAACGTGCAGCGGAGACATTAGAACTCATACACTCTGATGTATGTGGACCAATGTAAGTCACCGCTAAAGGTGGATTCTCCTACTTCATTACCTTTATCGACGATCACTCGTGATATGGGTATGTGTACCTTATGCGGTATAGATCTGAAGCCTTTGAGAAATTCAAAGACTTCAAAGCTGAAGTAGAAAACCAGCTTAATAAAAGTATAAAGTCACTAAGGTATGACCGAGGTGGTGAATACTTAAGCGATGCATTTCAAGATTACTTGAGAGAAAATGACATTGTTTCCCAGTGGACTCCTCCGGGAACTCCACATCATAATGTGGTCTCCAAAAGGAGAAATCAGACATTATTAGATATGGTCCGATCAATGATGCCAGACACGGATCTACCTCTTTCATTTTGGGGTCTTGCTTTAGAAACTGCAACACTACTACTAAATCAAGTTCCTTCCAAGACTGTTAGTTAGTCAAACACCATATGAGTTATGGTCTAGGAAACGTCCTAGTCTTAGTTATCTGAGAGTTTGGGGATGTGATACATATGTTAAGCTCACACAAACTAACAAATTGGATGATATGACAATTAAATGTAAGTTTGTAGGATATGCCTTGAACTCAAGAGCATACGTGTTCTACGTCCCAAATGAACAAAGAACATTTATCTCACGAAATGCTAAATTTATAGAGAAAGAATTCATTCTCAAGAAATATAATGGGAGTAGACTTGACCTCGATGAGGTACGAGAAGAACAAACTAACATGAACTAAACCTCAGGCCCCTCAAAAGGGCAGCGACGAAACAACCACAAGGTTATGAACTTAGAAGGTCTGGTAGGGAAAGATATGAGCCTGAAAGATATGATTTCCATATTGATGAGGAATATGATCAGGTCATTGATAATGACGATCCCACCAATTATGACGAAGCAATGCGTGACATTGATTCAGTCCAGTGGCTTGAGGCCATGAAATTCGAAATAGACTCTATGTATCAGAATCAAGTCTGGGACTTGGTGGATGCACCTGAAGGGATAAAACCCATTGGCTGCAAGTGGATTTACAAGCGTAAAACTGATGCAAAAGGAAACATCCAAACCTATAAGGCTAGGTTGGTGGCGAAAGGTTATAGACAAATCCAAGAAATTGACTATGACGAAACCTTCTCGCCTATTGCAATGATAAAGTCCATTCGAATTTTACTGGCACTAGCTGCACACTTTGATTATCAGATTTGGCAGATGGATGTCAAAACAACTTTCGTTAATGGGAACCTCGTAGAGGAAGTCTATATGACACAACCTGAGGGGTTTGCATCTAAGGATGATCATAATAAAGTATATAAGCTTAAACGATCCATTTATGGACTCAAGCAAGCCTCCAGAAGTTGGAATATACGATTTGATGAGACAATCAAAGAATTTAACTTCATCAAAAATGTAGACGAGCCTTGTGTTTACAGGAAAAGTAGTGGGAGTGCTGTTGTATTTCTTGTATTATATGTCGATGACATATTAATCATCGGGAATGATATTCCCATGATGCAAGCCACCAAGCAATGGTTATCTCAGAATTTCTCCATGAAAGATTTGGGAAAAGCAGCCTACATCCTCGACATTAAGATCTACCGTAATAGATCTAAGAGGTTGTTAGGACTTTCTCAATCTACGTACATAGATAAAGTTTTGAAAAGATTCAAAATGGAAGATTCCAAAAGAGGTAATTTACCTACTTGTCATGGAATCAAATTATCTAAGGAGCAATGTCCACATACTCCTTCAGATAGAGAGCGTATGAGTAGGATCCCTTATGCTTCAGAAATATGATTGATCATGTATGCCATGCTATGTACAAGACCTGATGTCTCTTATGCTCTTAGCATAACGAGCATGTATCAGAAAAATCCTGGTGAGCAACACTAGGCAGCTGTCAAAACAATCCTCAAGTATCTGAGAAGAACTAAGGATGTGTTCTTGACATACGTAGATTATTCTGAGATGAAAGTCATTGGTTACTGTGATGCGAGCTATCAGACCGATAGGGATGACAGCAGATCGCAAACAGGATATCTGTTTACTATGAATGACAGAGCTGTCAGTTAGAAAAGCTCAAAGTAGTCAACTACAACGGACTCCACCACTGAAGCTGAGTATATTGCAGCATCTGAGGCAGCTAAAAAAGCAGTCTAGATAAAGAAGTTCATCACGGAGCTGGAAGTGCTACCCATGATAAAGAATGGCGTTACGATGTACTGTGACAACACGGGCACCATTGCTCAATCAAAGGAACCAAGGTCCCACCAGAAATCCAAGCATGTACTCATGTGATTTCATATCATCAGGGAGATTGTTGAGAGAAAATACCCACAGAAGATAATCTTGCAGATTCTCTGACTAAAGGGCTAACTCAACAAAAGCATGATAGGGACACCCGAGAGTATGGTGTCCAGATTCATACTAGTTGGCTATAGTGCAAGTGGGAGATTGTAAGAGATATACCCTATACCCAACTTATGGATGGGCTATACATACATGTATTTGTAATATTTTTCATTAATTAATAAAATGACAATCTTTATTATACGTGTCTTACATAAATTATATGAATCATCAAACACTGTAATAAAGCCATTGGAGTAATAAGATGATGGCTTCCACGCCTTATGAGAATCATTACTCTCAAAAATTCATAGTCAAGGTTTTGTGAATAATCTGGGCGTTCACAAAGCGGAGAGACTGGCATGATGATATAATCAGCCCTTAAGTGGGGTAGCCAATCTCATAGGCTACTAGCGGAGATCCGTCCACTTGGTGTATCATATGGAAGCATGATTTGCTCGTGTCCATCGAAATGACCGCTGAAATTTTTCATACAGAGTGTTTATCCCATGTGTATGTGAGAACTTTCATGTATCGATTGTATGACTAGTCCTTAGACTTGAGGTCTTTACAATCTTATGTGTGGATCAAATAACTTTGACATTCTCTTTCCCCGGTTCAAAAGATCCGGTCATAAGGGTATGGTTGGGTCATTTGTTGAAACACATGAAGTTTGTAAAGATACAACAGAGAATCGCCACTCTCTCGGATAATATTTTCTTATAAGAGTAGTATTCCAGTTTGTGGGTTGATATGTGTGATCAGTGCTTGAGACTGTGGCCGCAGCGGAAGAATCATGTGAGATTCTAGGGTTAGCACGATTCATGACACTATCAACATCATACCTTTGACTATATGGGTAGACACTTTCCATACCCTAGGTCAAACGGTGGGGATACAGTGAGGCGAGGGACCGTATCATATGTAAATCGCATACATAATGTATCTTTCCTTCTCATTTGGGGGCCTTGGCATGTTGCTAGATGTCAACCTTGGTCATTGAAATCGAACGACCATCTGATCGGAGGATAATTTATGTTCGATTAAATTATCACGATTCATTTCATGTCCAACTTGAGGGGAACCCAAAAGGTCACACATAACAAAGTCGAAATCAATGGTTAACAGTGCACAATAGAAATTTAACAGCATATATGATTGCTGTAGGAATTGTTCATAAATGGTTGAATGTGTTTAATTATTGAACAAATCATTTATGAGGTTCCAAAGTGGCTTAGTGATTGGTGAATGACGATAGGGGCACTTTGGGAATTGGAAAAATGAATAAGAAATAAAAAAAAATTGCGTTTTTTTTTTAATTTTTTTTATTTGTTTTGAATTCCAATTCGGCCCAAACTCTTATTAGGGTTTTATAATCTCATTAAACCACTATATTAAGATCCAATGGCTAAGATTTAATTAGCATTTATCCCACATCGGATTCTTAATTAATTTTGTTGTCTATGGAGCACCTATATAAACCCAAGAATTCTTTACAAAGTTTTACACCAAAACCTTTCATATATTCGGTTTATATAAGTGAGCAACTCTAAAGTTTAAGAGTAAGCCACTAATTTTGAGGATCCTTAAGTCTAATTGACTAGAGGAACCTCAAGTTAAAAGTTTTGAGGTATTTGCCTAGGCTAGCACCAATGGTAAAATACCCGTGCACTCAAGGCGTAGTCTTACCGTTGAGTTTTGGCTTTGGTGTGTGCTCCTTTGGAGGCCACACACTTGGGTGGATCTTTGGAACGTGGAAGAGTTTACTGAGTTCGAGAAAAGCTTGTAGATTGGAGGGATGACTGGAGGAGTCTTCGGTTCAAGTAAGTCTTTTTCTTTCTTTATTTTTAATTAGAGTTCTTATGATAGTTAGCATGTTTAAGTTTATGTTCTTTGTATGTTTTATGAGTTTTTATGCTTAAAATATATAGTAACATGACTAAGCTTGTAGTATAATCAAAACAAATGTGTCTTGGGCAAAGGGATAGCGGCATCATAATTTTTAATTTTCCGCTGCGCACTCGCGGCCGCTTCCCAACAAGAAGTTGTTAATTATTATAGAAAAATAATAATTGTCTATATTTAGTGGATTATTTTTAGTAAATCTATCAATTGTATATTTCTATATATATGTCGAGAAGGCATGATCATATCGATTTAAGAAATATATGGAGGTTCTAGTGTCTTGAGAACTATAAGGAAGTTTTGATGCGGAGCTCCCAGCGATTGGTATCATAGCCACATTGCTATTTTTTTCCAGGGATGTATATAAAGTACAATCGAATAAAGGTGAGTAGAGGGGAGAACCCAACAATGATGACAACATCTACCGAAAACTCAGATAATAGTGTTATCTTAGAACTTGCTAGACTTTCTCCTTCTTTATCTCTTCCTAAATCTTGTATACAAAAACTATTTCTTTTAAAATCGAGAATTTTGTGGAATACTCTCAAGTTCCAGAAGATGCTCATATCAGTGAGTCTTTTATGCCTTTACTCAGTCCCTACAACATCTACAGACACAAAAATTCTGTTACTCACCGTATCAGAACTTTGGTGTCAACAATATGTGAACAATATGTCACTCTTGAGATCCCTTCGGAGTTAATCTCTGGAAGGAAAAGAGAGGGATATACCCATCTCCATCTTGGCGCATTCGACTTGCTCTTACTCTAAATGATAGAAGAGGACTACCAGTTACTGCCAGATTTCCTTTAATGGATATTATGTATGTGGAGTACCAACATGTGGTGATCAACATTATCTTGACAACTTTACATGCTAGAAGTGTGATCTAACTTTAACATGTCCTTAAAAGATTCCAATATTCCTTCAGGCTGTAATGTCTAGATCAAGATCTCTGGAGCCGATTTATCTCCATCATTCATGGTTTCTACCTTACACCACCAAATAGTCTACCAACTACAAGACTATGCCACTGACATTCAGACCTACAATTCTTCTGATGCCTTAATGGTCATAGCATGTCACAGAAACCATACCTAATGTCATCCAAATACCCAGGTAAATACCAAAGGATAAGCTGCAGCAACTTATGCCTTTACAATTGGCTGATAAACTATGAAAAATTTCACCAAAACACTGAGCTTATCCAAACAGTTGATTCCAGCTTCCACCGACAGAGATATAGTACTGTCAGAACCATTTTCTCAAGGCCTAGTATCTCTAGCCATCGAACACCAACCCGACCCAGTACTTCTAGCCAAATAGATTCAACCATATTGTGCTCAATGATTATTCTAGTCACAATTTCGGTTGCTTATCCAGAAGGAGTTGAGATTCATGTTCACTCATTTAAGCTTGATGGATCGACAGATTATACATATAAGATAAATGGTCATTTCATATAGGATATTCGTGAAGCCCATATTTTTGATCCAGATTGCACATGTCAATATGATTGCTTGATGATGATGATGATGACACTCTTCGCATAAGGAGAAGAAGATCCAAAAAGATTCATTCTCATTACAATCCATAAAAACCTCGCAAGCGAGATGATCCTGACTCTCATAGTCCTTAGATTGGTATCCAACCTTGGATACTTGAAAAGGAAAGGAAGGAAAAACCTTTTACCATCTACCAGAGAGCTTTAGAAATACTCATTGAGAAAGAAATGAGTAAAATAAAGCCTGAGATGATTAAGCCACCAACTCTTCAGCCTGTCTTGCATGATGTTCCAACCAAAATGCCATCTTATTATGTAGATTTCCCATCTCTATCCAAACATACTGATCCACAGAAAAAAGTGGTTTCAAAACCATTTGTATAGACAACTACTGTTCTGCCAAATAGACAACATGAAGAACCATAACAATTTAAAAATTTTCTGAACAGGCAAAATCAGAACGCTAGAGCTTAAAATGTTATTATGTAAAGAATTGATGCAAAGATAGATGCGGTGGTAATGAGAACAAAAGCACATGAAGAAAAGGTTGATAATATTGCGGCGCAAGTCCAGCAATTGTACCATAAGCTCCAACGTTAAGTTTCCCAACTTGATTCAGATCTTCGATAAATGTTACAACTGAGAAATTTTGGTTATGAATTTAGCCAAAAGGAAGCCGAAATCAGAAGATTGAAAACTGAATTAGCTAGGATTGAAGTAGACATGGTACTATAACCACCAACACTTTTCCTACAATCACCAACTATGTTCCCAACAAATCCTACCAACACATACAACCCTTTTTATCAACCACACTCATTTCCTGAACCACATAAACCCTTCAAAATGACCCATGAGATTTTCCAACAATTGGAAACTCCAAAACCTCAAATAACCAAACTAATGACCTTTACTACTTTCATCTTCAAAAATGGAAGCGGAGCTGTCCACCCAACCACCACATAAACATTAAAAATCCATTGTTCCCTTATCTAACATCCAGTCAACCATGCCAAATTAGCCACCAGATGCCTCACAACAAGCTAATAAACATATTGAATTCATTCTTGATCCCATAGACCGGCTTGCTTCACAACCTACTGATGAATTTTTAAAAGAGGAGATTTCTGAATCAGCCTCATAAGATGTTTCAATAACATCTAACTCTCAGAATTTTGATTCTGAGAAAGATCTTGATGATCTCACTGTTAGGTTCTCCTAGAACATGTCAAGGATCTATTAAGCATAAAATTGTGTGAATAATCAACGAAGTTTGCGGAAAAAACACTTACATTGATCGGCTATTGGATATAGAGACAACAAAATTTCCAACCTTTGTGTAGTGCTCCAAGCTCTCGTTTGTATGAATGGTTTAGCTCCAAGCTTGATCTTTGAATTCCAAACTTAAGGGGATAGTTTCCCTATCACCTTTGTTGACTCATTTGATGTGATAGCATGTAAGATTTTGAAACAAAATCAAGAACATATGAACCCTAGGTTCACGCCACTTTGGAGAGAATGAGAGGAAGTGGACTCGGCAATTAGGCTTAAGGGAGAGAGAGTGTGTAACTTGTTTTTCAAAAATCAAATACACTTTTCCAAATATCCAAAGTTGGTAATTGTCAATCACAAGTCAAAATAAAATAATGCTAGTGTAACTTACAAGCTAACACCAACTAACAACTTTCATCAAGCTAAAATGACAACGTTGACTAGTGATGTGACTTGTGGGCCCAACTTTAAATTCAAAATTCAAGTGGGCCCGCTAAACACATTTCGGGCTCGGGTTCGTTAATTCCGAATTAACGAATTTTCCGTTGCGACTTAATTAAATCAAATTTAATTAAATAATAATGCTTCGCAAAATTATTACGAAAATCGCTTACGAATTAATTCTAAATTAATTCGTTCGCCCGAATTAAAATATAATTTTAATTCCGCGTCGAAATCTAATTTCATTTAATATATCGAATAAATTATTTAATCGATTAATTCCAAATTAATCGTTCTCTCTCTTCTAATCGAATTTTATCCCAGATAAATTCTCGCCGTAATTAATCCTAGATTAATTTTCTCTCTCTCATAATTAATCCCAGATTAATTTTGTTGGAGTCATACGTCATCGGTGAATCTTCGGGAAGTGACCCATGAGATCCCTGGATATGTTGGCAGTAAATCCGATCGTCAGACTATCCGAACACGTGCGTACCCCGTACCACGTTCTTACCGATTTACAAGACATGGTTGGCTTCTAGTAAAACACAGTGCCTACCCAATTCTCCAGAAATATTCTTTAAAGAATATATAATCTTTGTCAGGCGTAGTATACGTAGTATTACGTATTGCGATCCAGTATCGGATGTCACATGCCAGACCTGGGGCTGTAATTGTGTCTGCCCCGTACGAAGCATATATCGGATCTCTGGTGACTAGTCTCTATAATCGGATAATCATGACCTAGTCATATTATCCCGATGACTACAGTACTTAAGAGTACTAGTTCCGTATCCTACGTGATCATCATCTCTATATGACTGAAGTGATACTTCCATCTTGACATCACACCCAATACACTACGATTCTCAGTATACCTAGAAGAGGCGTACACAGAACCTCTTAAAGCCCCGGACGACCAAAACCAAAGTATACTGATTGTCACAAGTATTAAAGATGCACGTCTCAGGTTAAGACCAAATACACCTACCCTGATTCGGATTCCCATAGACACATAGTCATACTACTAATGGGATTCCGATGGGTCTATCCAGAGCGAAGCTGTTTCCATACCATCGGTAAACAGAACCTCCTATTACACTTTCATGAGTATCCAATACCAAAATATATAAGAACTATGATGTTACGCTTCCATAACACGCAAAAGTGTAATACTAGCCTATTCCGCATTATCGATGTCCAGTCTCGATAATACTACGACTAGGGATATTTAATGATTAAATCTTACGTGGATTAATACTGTCTCATATCTTATTAATATGGTACTAATCATATGGACTTTTATCATTTATAAATTCCAGTAATCCAATTACAAATGATAAAAGAGCAATTTCCTTTGTCATATAGTTAATTTGTACAACAACACCATGTTCTATACAAATAGTGATGCTATGGGTCATAATTGTCCAAGAATCTCCCACTTGGCCTATAACCAATCACTCAAGTGTCATACACCTAAACTATGTACGGGTCTCTCAAAATTCTGCTGAGAAACAGTTTTTGTCAGCGGAATTGCAATGTTATCGTCTGATGCGTTTTATTCGATCATCACATCGCCACGATGTTTGATCTGACGAATAAGATGAAATAGTCAAAGTATATACTTGGATCGTTGATGAGACCGCGATTCTTTAGCTTGTGTTGTAGCCCAGCTCAGCTGCTAACAGAACTACACCTAATCTAATTAGGATTATATAGATCTAAAATGCTTCTTTTGCTGCCTCAGCTGCAACAATGTTCCGATTTTGTTATTTATACGACAACAATATCTTGCTTGGAAGATTTCCAGCTCACTGGTCTGTTATTCAAACTAAATATGTACCCTTATTATGACTTAAAGTCATCTTTGTCGATTTGGAAACTTGCAGCGGTGAACCTAGTCACCTTAAGGTCTCATTCTCCATAATTTAAGAAATCATCCTTAGTTCGTCTAAGATACTCAAGGATATTCTTTACATCAATCTAGTGACCATCACCTGGATTGGCCTCATAGCCTCTACATATGCTCAAAGAATATGAGACATCAGGTCACATACATTTCAAAAATGTACGAACTCTAGGAGGTTTGTCAGTAGCTTTCTAGATCTATCCCAACAGATCTTTATTCCTAGAATAAAGCCTGCTTCTCCCAGGTTTACCATGGAGAATTTTAATGAAAGTCAAGCTTTCATTGATTATATTATGGGAATGTTATTGCTAAGAAGCAATACATCATCAACTTATAGGACATTCACTGTCAGTGCGCTCCCACTAACCTTCTTATATACACAAGAATCATATTCGTTTTGAATGAAAACATATACCATTATGATCTCATCAAAACATTGGTTCCAAGAACGCCATGCTTGCTTCAATCCATAAATGGATCGATTTAACTTGCAAACCTTGTTTGCATGTTTTTGCATGACAAAACCATTAGGATGTTGTAAACATCCTCCAAAAGGTTTCCATTAAGGAAAGCGGTTTTGACGTCCATATGCCATATTTCATAAATGAAATATGCAGCATTAGCAAACATTATCCAAATGGATTTAATCATAGCAATAGATAAAAGGTTTCGTCGTAGTCGACACTATGTCGTTGACGATACTCTTTCTGTACAAGCCTAGCTATGTACATTTATATTTTTCCATCCATGTATGTATTCCTTGAAGACTCATATAGTATCAATAGGCACAATGCCTTCTGGTACATCAACCAGCGTCCAAACTTGGTTGTATACATGGAATCCATTTTGGACTTCATGGCACTTTGCATAAAATGAGTCGATACCTTGTATCACTTCCTCATACGTAGCCGGTTCTTCTTCCTCAATAAGATTGATATCTACATGAGGTGAGATCAGAAACCCATACCTCTTAGGTCATTTTCTAACTCTCGCCGACCTACACGGTTTTTTTGTATTCGAAGATTATTGGTACAGTTTCATCCCTGATGAACTATTGATGTTCCGTGAGGACTCGGTGCCTGGAACAGTATTACTCTGTTTTTCATCGAGTTTTACTTTCCTCCCACTTACCACTGCATATATGAATTCCTCTTAGGAAAACCGCATGGAGAGCAACAATTACATTGTTCTCTTGTGAGTTGTATAAGTACTATACTTTGGTTTCCCTAGGACAACCCATAAATAGGCACTTATCCGATTTGGGTTCTAGTTTGGTACCATCCAAACATATGCCCAACATTCCCAAATCTTCATGAATGAGAAACCCGGTTTCTTTCCTGTTCATATCTAATACGAAGTCTGTCTAACAGATTTTCATGTAACCTTATTCAAAATAAGTATTGCACTGTTTAATGTGTATCCTCAGAAGGAAATTGGTAGCTCATTGCGACTCATCATTAACCTTACCATGTCCAACAAAGTTCAGTTTCTCTGTTCGGACACATCACTCAATTGTGGTGTTCCGAGAGGAGTCCACTGTGAAAGAATACCATACTCTTTCGAGTAATCTTGAAACTCATATGTTTAAGTATTTTACACTATGGTATGACCGTAATGTTTTTAATACTTTTACCGGTCTGCTTTCTTACTTCGTGTCGAAACTCTTTGAATTACTCAAAAGTTTCTGACTTGTGTTTCATAAGATACACATAACCGTAACGCGATGCCACATCCGTAAAGGTTACGAAGTATTCATATCCACAATGAACGAGGGCTAACAGATCGGTGGCACTTGCACTTTTACCAAGTAAAAGATGTTTTAGGCACTTTGCCTAATAAACTAGATTCGTAGACATCATTTGAATTAGAATCAAATCCGTCCTAGTATCCACTCTTCGAAAGTGTGGATATACGAGTCTTGTTAATGTGTCCCAGACAACAATGCCACTTTTAAGTCTCAACAGATTTATAAGTTTGAGCTTTTGTTTGTCATATTATATTTTTGAGATTTATTTATATTCTAAATATAAATACTGTTATTCACATCTAATGTGCTTATCTCAATATCATCTTTATAAATAAAACACTTAGTGTTCTATAATATAAAGGTATACCCGCAACAGGTTAAACTAGATACATAGATAATGTTCATAGTCAAACTAGATACATTATAACAGTCTCATATTTTAAGTACATGCCCAAATGGCAGTTCCAAAACTTACGTTCCCACAGCCAAAAAAGTGACTCTCGTCCCATTTCCAACTCATAGGTCGATCTAAACTAAAGTCAGTCTCCTGCTAATCAGTAGATCCCGCACATCAGTACATATGTTTATGTACCACATCCAGTATCTAAAATCCAATTTTAAAACCAGCAGTGGACATGTTTATAAAAAACATACCTGAAGTCGGAGCCTTGCCCGTCTTCACTTCCTTCATGTCTGCCTTTGTCCATACTGTAAGTGTTCCTAGAACATGCCAAGTTCGTCTAAGAGTGATTCGTGTGTGAATTATCAAGAGAGTTGCGGAATACTCACATTGATTGGTTGAGGAGATTTCAAAAATTCATTATTTGTTGGATGTGTTGGAAGCTTTGGAGCTTGAAGTCAAGTTCCAAACTCTCGGGTGAGTTTCCATATCACTTTGATTCACTCCTTTATGTGCTAGCAAGAACAAATTTTGAAAGAAAAAATTTTCTCCTCCAAGAGAGGAAGTTTCGGCCATAGTAGAGAGAAAGGGAGAGAGATGAAGTTTTGTGTTTTTGTTTTCAAAAAACAATTACCAATTTCTTTTTCCAAAAAATGTATATACTTTTCAAAAAAGCAAAAGTAAAAACTGTGTTGTGTAAGATTCATTAAATGCTTTCAACTACCACCATCAATCTTGTGAAGACATTTGATGTAAGTTGGTGGGCCCCACTTTAAATTCAAAATTCAAGTGGGCTTGCTCAACACACTTCGGGCTCGGGTTCGTTTAATCCGATTAAACGAATTTTCCGTTGCGACGTAATTAAATCCAATTTAATTTAAATAATAATGCCTCGCAAAATTATTACGAAAGTCGCTTACGAATTAATTCTAAATTAATTCGTTTGCTTGAATTAAAATCTAATTTTAATTCCGCTTTGAACTCTAATTTCAATTAATATATCTAATATATTATTTTAGCCCAATTAAATAAATTAAATAGTAAAATCTAATTTCACTATTATATTTACTCTACCGATTAATTCCAAATTAACCGCGTTATCTCTTTTCGACGAATTTAATCCCAGATAAATTCTCGACGCAATTAATCCCAGATTAATTCTTTCTCTTTTAATTAATCCCAGATTAATTTATTACCGTAATTAATCCCTGATTAATTTTCTCTCTCATAATTAATTCTAGATTAATTTTATGTTCGAGTCAAATCTCATGGTGAATCATCGGGAAGCGACCCAAGAGATCCCTTGGATATGTTGGCAGTAAATATGGTCATCGGACTATCCGAATACGTGCGTACCCGGTACCACATTCTTACCGATTTACAAGACATGGTTGGCTTCTAGCAAAGCATCGTACCTACCCAATTCTCCAGAATTATTCTGTAAAGGAATATGTAATCTTTGTCAGGCGTAGTATACGTAGTATTGCGTATTACGATCCAGTATCGGATGTCATATACTAGACCTGGGGCTGGAATTGTGTCTGCCCCGTACGAAACGTATATCGGATATCTGGTAACTAGTCTCTATAATCGGATAATCATGACCTTGTCATATTATCCCGATAGCTGTAGCATACAAGGTACCAGTTCCGTATCCTGCGTGATCATCATCTCCATATGACTGAAGTGATACTTCCATCTTGACATCACATCCAATACACTACGATTCTCAGTATACCCAGAAGTGGAGTACACAGAACCTGTTTAAGCCTCGGACGACCAAAACCAAAGTATACTGATTGTCGCAAGTATTAGTGATTCAAGTCTCAGGTTAAGACCAAATACACCTACCCTGATTCGGATTCCCATAGACACATGTCATACTACCAAAGGGATTCCGAGGGGTCTATCCAGAGCGAAGCTGTTTCCGTACCATCGGTGAACAGAACCTCCTATTACACTTGCATGAATATCCAATACCAAAATATATGAGAACTATGATGTTAGGCTTCCATAACACGCACAAGTGTAATACTAGCCTATTACGCATTATCGATGTCCAGTCTCGATAATACTACGACTAGAGATATTTAATGATTAAACCTTACGTGGAGTAATACTGTCTCATATCTTATTAATCCGGTACTAATCATATGGACTTTTATCATTTATATATCCCGATAATCCAATTACAAATGATAAAAGAGCAATTTCATTTGTCACATAGGTAATTTGTACAACAACACCATGTTATGTACAAATAGTGATGCTATGGGTCATAATTATCCAACAATCTTCCAATTGGCCTATATCCAATCACTCAAGTGTCTAACACCTGACTATGTACGGGTTGCTAAAACTTCTGCTGAGAAACAGCTTTTGTCAGTGGATTTGCAATGTTATCATCTGATGCATTTTTATTCGGTCATCACATCGCCACGATGTATGATCGAACGAATCAGATGAATCAGTTGAAGTACATACTTGGATCGCTGATGAGACCGTAATTCTTTAGCCTGTGCTGTAGCCTAGCTCAGCTGCTAACAGAACTATACCTAATCCAATTAGGATTATACAGATCCAAAATGCTTCTTTTGCTGCCTCAGCTGCAATAATGTTCCACTCTTGTTGTTTATTCGGCAACAGTATCTTGCTTGGAAGATTTCCAGCTCACTATTCCGTTATTCAAACTATATACGTATCCTTATTGTGACTTACAGTCATTTTTATCGGTTTGGAAACTTGCAGCGGTGAGCCCAGTCACCTCAAGTTCTCATTTCCCCATATTCTCAGAAAGCACCCTTAGTTCATCCAAGATACTCAAAGATGTTCCTTACATCAATCCAGTTACCATCACCTGGATTGGCCTTATAGCATCTACATAGGCTCAAAGCATATGAGACATCAGGTCACGTACATATCAAAACGTATGAACACTGAGAGAGTGTCAGCAGCTTTCTTGATCTATCCCAATAGATCTTTATTCCTAGAATAAAGTCTGCTTCTCCCAGGTATTCCATGCAGAATTTTTAATGAAAGCCAAGCTTTCACCGATTATATTGTGGGAATGTTATTGCTAAGAAGTAATACATCATCAACTTATAGGACATTCATTGTCAGTGCGCTCCCACTAACCTTCTTATATACACAAGAATCATTTTCGTTTTGAATGAAATCATATACCATTATGATCTTATCAAAACGTTGGTTCCAAGTACACAATGCTTGCTTTAATCCATAAATGGATCGATTTAATTTACAAACCTTGTTTGCATGTTTTGGCACGACAAAACCGTTAGGATGTTGAAAACATCCTCCAAAAGGTTTCCGTGAAGGAAAACGGTTTTGACGTCCATATGCCATATTTCATAAATGAAATATGCAGCATTAGCAAGCATTATCCGAATGGATTTAATCATGGCAACAGATAAAAGGTATCGTCGTAATCGACACTATGTCGTTGACGATACCCTTTCTGTACAAGCCTAGCTATGTACATTTATATGTTGCCATCCATGTATGTCTTCCTTGAAGACATATTTAGTACCAATAGGCATAATGCCTTCTGGTACATCAACCAGTGTCCAAACTTGGTTGGTATACATGGAATCCATTTCGGACTTCATGGCACTTTGCCATAAAAGAGTCGATACCTTGTATCACTTCCTCATACGTAGCCGGTTCGTCTTCCTCAATAAGATTAATATCTACATGAGGTGAGATCAGAAACCCATACCTCCCAGGTTGTTTTCTGTCTCTCTCTGACCTACGCGGTTCTTGTGTATTAGAAGATTATTGGTACAGTTTCATCCCTGATGAACTGTTCGTGTTCCATAAAGGAGTTGGTGTCTGGAACAATATTACTCTGATTTTCATCGAATCTTACTTTCCTCCCACTTACCACTGCATATAGGAATTCCTCTTACAAAAACTGCATGGAGAGCAACAAATACATTGTTCTCTTGTGAGTTTTATAAGTACTATACTTTGGTTTCCCTAGGACAACCTACAAATAGGCACTTATCCGAATTGGGTTCTAGTTTGGTATCATCCAAACGTTTAGAGTATGCCCAGCATTCCCAAATCTTCAAGATTGAGAAACCCGGTTTCTTTCCTGTTCATATCTAATATGAAGTCTGTCTAACAGATTTTCATGGAACCATATTCAAAATAAGTATTGCACTGTTTAATGTGTATCCCTAGAAGGAAATTGGTAGCTCAGAGCGACTCATTATTAACCTTACCATGTCCAACAAAGTTCGGTTTCTCCGTTCAGACACACCGTTAAATAGAGGTGTCCCGAGAGGAGTCCACTGTGAAAGAATACTATACTCTTTCAAGTAATCTTGAAACTCATATGTTTAAGTATTTTACACTATGGTCCGACCGTAATGTTTTAATACTTTTACCGGTCTGTTTTCTTAATCGTGTCGAAACTCTTTGAATATATCAAAAGTTTCCGATTTATGTGTCATAAGATACACATAACCGTAACGCGATGCCACATCCGTAAAGGTTACGAAGTATTCATATCCACCTCTAGCCTAGCTAGACATAGGCCCACTTACGTCACCATGAACGAGGGCTAACATATCGGTGGCACTTACACTTTTACCAAGTAAAAGGTGTTTTAGGCCATTTCCCTAATAAACTAGAATCATAGACATCATTTGAATTAGAATCAAATCCGTCCTAGTATCCACTCTTCGAAAGTGTGGATATACGAGTTTTGTTAATGTGTCCCTGACTACAATGCCACTTTTAAGTCTCATTAGATTTATAAAGTTTCAGATTTTGTTTGTCATATTATATGTTTGAGATTCATTTATATTCTAAATATAAATACTGTTATTCACATCTAATGTGCTTATCTCAATATCATCTTTATAAACAAAACACTTAGTGTTCTAGAATATAAAGGTATACCCGCAACGGGTTAAACTAGATACATAGATAATGTTCCTAGTCAAACTAGATACATTACAACAGTCTCATAATTTAAGTACATGCCCAAATGGCAGTTCCAAAACTTAGGTTCCCACAGCCAAAACAGTGACTCTCGTCCCGTTTCCGACTCATAGGTCGATCTCAACTGAAGCCAGTCTCCTGCCAAACAGCAGATCCCGCACATGAGTACATATATTTATGTACCACATCCAGTATCTAAAATCCAATTTTAAAACTAGCAGTGGACATGTTTATAACAAACATTCCCGGAGTCGGAGCCTTGCCTGTCTTCACTTCCTTCATGTCTGCCTTTGTTCATATGACAGTCACGTTTCTAGTGACCCCGTTTGCCACTTTTAAGCAGACATCTTGGGATATGTACTTTGTCTTCCTAGAAGGCTGTGACGATTTAGCCTTGCCCTTTTCTTCACACCCCCAGAAGCCTTCGGCCAAGCCTTGGCCTTCTGGGATGTCGAAGTAAGATGCGCCTTGCGCTTCTTGCCCTTTTGTAAGCTCTGGCTCTGTCTCATTGAACATATCCATTAACTCTCCAAGAGTTTTCTATTGCAATTAGTACTTTTAAGATCTAAGAATAGATCTATGAAGATCCTTCAATTTCAATATCATACTATAATGATCTAATCCTTAGTTCTGACGAAGACATTAATGAGTCTATGCGGCAATCATAAAAGATTGAGCACTAAAGTTATCATCATTATAAGTCTTCCAAAGCTCATGCTCCACTATTTGCTCAACTCCGGGCTCAGGCCCGAGATGTCACTCTATAAAATAAAGTAACTTCCCGGCTCCCAGGACTATCATGAGATTTTATTCCCAATTTGAAAATTGAAGCTGCTTAAAGACATTTTCACCCAGGATTATGTTTTAAACGCTAATCTTTCAGTTATCTTGATTGCTATAGTCAAACTATCCAATCAACGATTTCGGTACAATCAGATCTAATGATTACTATAGTCTAGCTATATAACCAACTATAAATGATCGGTTAAATTCAAATATATTTGATTACTATAATCCAATTATATAATCAATTATAAATGAAGTATTTTGAATACAGTCCAACTGTTTAATTAAAACAACAATTGAATATTAGTCCAACTAATATATATATAATTTTTAATGACAAAAAATTGAAATAAGCGCGTATTGGCAAGTATCTAAACGACATTAAAAATTTAATACTTGCCTCCCACTATTTTTCGGCGAGCCTCTAACCCTCTGTGGAGTACTCGGGAAACCTAGTTTCCTAGTGGGCTAAGATCCCGTTAAATAACATACAACCTTGAATTTGGCCAACAAGTTGTATGAAACTTAACTAGGTAGATCTCTAAGATCAATTGGATCACATCCAATTCCTAGATCCAGTAGGTGGACCTCTAAGTCCGAAACATATATCCAATACATGCCAATATATCTGATATATTCCCTAACCTTTTTCCTCTGAATCAACTAAGCCTTGGCTTTGGCTCAACAAGCTTAATGAAACTAGTTAAGCATGACCCATTGACAGTGGGAAAGCTTCGTAATCGAGGCCGATGAACAAGAAGTGACTTTGACTTTGGCCAACAGATCAAAACTTGCCCAAGACATACGATATGGAACAAAGCTTTCGTGATTCAAACACATCCGCGATGGACAAAGGTCTTGACTTTGGCCAACAAACCAATGCCAATCTTGGATCTTGAGAGAGAATCACTCAATGGAAGGAAAAACGCTTAATATAAAATGAGGGTTTTTGTCGCGATTTGGCAACCAATTTTTTATCTTTTATTAGGTCTCATCATACACCCTTAAGCATGCATTCTAAAAGCATAATAAGGCGTGATAAAATTTAATAATGATATGCGGATGGATATACAACAAATTTGTTCCTAGAACAAATCTCTCCATTTCCTCTCTCCCGCTAGCACTATTCATAATTCTACCCAATTACATAATACTTCTAAAGAAACCTCATTTACATTGATGGGAATTGGTGAGAAGAGAAATACAATGAGATAAGGAGGTAATAGGCTGGACACGTATGTCCAATTTAATAAATTCTAAATTTATTACAATAATTTCCAAAATTGCCCTCACCCTTATAATATCCATCCGATATACATTATTCATACATACATCCAAGTATTCACACAATGCATGTTATTCAATCAATCTAATCCAATTAATTAATCTTTAATTAGTGACCATCCAATGTTCAAACAACGATTTGATTTGCGCGAGTCCAACTCGTTTAAGAATAAATACTCAAAGTACGTATTCTTGAATTATATCGAACTACAATTTTAAATTCAATTTAAATTATATTCAATACTAATTCATATTTAATTCCAAATTAAATAATTACACTTTCAATAGTGCCTTTTAGACTTGGATTCCAAATCCAATCCAATTGGGTCTCAAATGCCCAATTAGTATCCAATACTATTCAATTAAAGTCCAATGAGCTTTTAATTAATTCTTTAGGCATGGCTTTGGCAATTATGGGTCAAACCCAAGATGCTAAGGCCCAATTAGGAATCACCCTATGCCAAAAATCAATTTAGACCCATTAGGCCCAATTAAAATTTTAAAGGCCCAATTATCATATTTGGACTTTATGGAAATGGTTTTAGGCTTAATTGGATCCAACCAATTATCCTAAACCAAACTTGGCCCAACCAAGCCCATTAAGCCCAATTACAATAAATTAAATTAACTCATTATTCCAAATTACAAATTAATTCAATTCAAGTGCAATTAACATAATCAATTAACTAATCTAATGTTTCCAAAACACTAATTAATCTAATTAATCATAATTAATCATGCTCAACATTTTCAATTCATGTCCAACACAAATTGAAGCAAAATAATTCATCAAAACATGCTTGTATCCCACGCCAATTACATGAAATAACATCCAATTTTTGATTTCAATCTAATTAAAACAACAATCAATATTCATTTCATGCTTTTAACATATCCAATTTATCAAAATTCAAAAAACACCATGAGCATTTTCAAGGGTTACATTCGGCCATGGCTCAAGAATTGGGGATTTTTGATCCAATCAATTTTTCTCAATTCTATTGTTGCACAAATCCAATTCATCATCATCCAACCACAACCAAACATCCAATTTAGGAAAATCAAGTTCCAAACACAAAATCCCAAATTGAAGTCATGAACCCTAAAATTCCAAATCAAACTTAGATCGCTCTGATACCATTGTAAGTGTTCCTAGAACATACCAAGATCGTCTAAGAGTGATTCGTGTGTGAATTATCAAGAGAGTTGCGGAATACTCACATTGATTAGTTGAGGAGATTTCAAAAATTCCTTATTTGTTGGATGTGTTGGAAGCTTCAGAGCTTGAAGTCGAGTTCCAAACTCTCGGGTGAGTTTCCCTATCACCTTGATTCACTCTTTTATGTGCTAGCAAGAACAAATTTGAAAGAAAAAATTTTTCTCCTCCAAGAGAGGAAGTTTCGGCCATAGTAGAGAGAAATGGAGAGAGATGAAGTTTTGTGTTTTTATTTTCAAAAAACAATTACCAATTTCTTTTTCCAAAAAATGTATATACTTTTCAAAAAACAAAAGTCAAAAGTGTGTTGTGTAAGATTCTTTAAATGCTTTCAACTACCACCATCAATCTTGTGAAGACATTTGATGTAAGTTGGTGGGCCCCACTTTAAATTCAAAATTCAAGTGGGCTTGCTCAACACCCTTCGGGCTTGGGTTCATTTAATCCGATTAAACGAATTTTCCGTTGCGACGTAATTAAATCCAATTTAATTTAAATAATAATGCCTCGCAAAATTATTAAGAAAGTCGCTTACGAATTAATTCTAAATTAATTCGTTTGCTTGAATTAAAATCTAATTTTAATTCTGCTTTGAAATCTAATTTCAATTAATATATCTAATATATTATTTTAGCCCAATTAAATAAATTAAATAGTAAAATCTAATTTCACTATTAAATTTACTTTATCGATTAATTCCAAATTAACTGCGTTCTCTCTTTTCGACGAATTTAATCCCAGATAAATTCTCGACGCAATTAATCTCAGATTAATTTATTGCCGTAATTAATCCCAGATTAATTTTCTCTATCATAATTAATCATAAATTAATTTTCTGTTCGAGTCAAATCTCAACAGTGAATCTTCGGGAAGCGACCCAAGAGATCACTGGATATATTGGCAGTAAATACGGTTATCAGACTATCCGAATACGTTCGTACCCGGTACCACGTTCTTACCGATTTACAAGACATGGTTGGCTTCTAGCAAAGCACCGTGCCTACCCAATTCTCCAGAAATATTCTGTAAAGGAATATGTAATCTTTGTCAGGCGTAGTATACGTAGTATTGCATATTACGATCCAGTATCAGATGTCACATATTAGGCCTGGGACTGGAATTGTGTCTGCCCCATACGAAGCATATATCGGATCTCTGGTAACTAGTCTCTATAATCGGATAATCATGACCTTGCCATATTATCCCGATAGCTGCAGCATACAAGAGTACCAGTTCCGTATCCTGCGTGATCATCATCTCCATATGACTGAAGTGATACTTCCATCTTGACATCACATCCAATACACTACGATTCTTAGTATACCCAGAAGAGGCGTACACAGAACCTGTTAAAGCCCCTGACGACCAATACCAAAGTATACTGATTGTAGCAAGTATTAGCGATACAAATCTCAAGTTAAGACCAAATACACCTAGCCTGATTCGGATTCCCATAGACACATAGTCATACTACCAATGGGATTCTGAGGGGTCTATCCAGAGTGAAGCTGCTTCCGTACCATCGGTGAACAGAACCTCCTATTACACTTGCATGAGTATCCAATAACCAAATATATGAGAACTATGATGTCAGGCTTCCATAACACACACAAGTGTAATACTAGCCTATTGCGCATTATCGATGTCTAGTCTCGATAATACTACGACTAGGGATATTTAATGATTAAACCTTACGTGGATTAATACTGTCTCATATCTTATTAATCTGGTACTAATCATATGGACTTTTATCATTTATATATCCCGGTAATCCAATTACAAATGATAAAAGAGCAATATCCTTTGTCACATAGTTAATTTGTACAAAAACACCATGTTATGTACAAATAGTGATGTCATGAGTCATAGTTATCCAACACATTCGATAGTCACGCTTCCAGTGACCCCGTTTGCCACAGTTTAGGCAGACTAATGAGCGGAAAATATATCAATATTTATCGCCTCTTTTACTTAATATTTTGTTTAGTTTCTCGGGTTTGATGAACGTTTTGATGTATTTTAGTTTATTTTATAGATAAAATAATAATGGGACATAATGAAATCATTTAGGACGAAATGTGGGTCAAATAAGGGCAAAAATTAGACTTGACATTTAATTTTGGAGATTGGAAACTTGAAATGGCAGTTTTGGAAATTCTAGTTTCGCGCATCTATCGTATTTTGGGCATAACGTTTTACTGTAATATTGGATTGAGGTGATTCAAGTTCCAAATTAAAGAAGACTCAAATATCTACAACTTTTGAAGACAAAATAATTTCGAGTTCTGAATATTTCATGCCCGAAATTGATGATCCATCCAGAAGTGTGTTGTGTGTAATTATTAAAGTCATTTTCAAAGCAAAAAATAAATTAATAAATAAATAATAAAAATTATCAAATCACCACCAAACATGATAAGAAATTAGTGGAGCAATTAATAATGGATTTGGTGGAAGATTTGATGGAGGCAAAATTTTGCCTATAAATACCAAGCCATTTCATTTGTAAATGTTGGACAATTATGACCCATAGCGTCACTATTTGTACAGATCATGTGTTGTTGTACAAATTAACTATGTGACAAAGGAAATTGCTCTCTTATCATTTGTGATTAGATCACCAAGATGTATAAATGATAGGAGGTCCATATGATTAGTTCCTGGATTGAGATGATATGAGACAGTATCAATCCACGAAGGTTTAATCATTAAATATCCCTTGTCAGAGTATTATCGAGATTGGACATCGATAATGTGTAAAAGACTAGTATTACACTTGTGCGCGTTGTGATGGCATAACGGCATAGTTCTCATATATTTGGGTATATGATACTTATGCAAGTGTAGTAGGAGGTTGTGTTTTACCGATGGTACGGGAAACAGCTTCGCTCTGGATAGACCCCTCGGAATTCCATTGGTAGTATGACTATGTATCTATGGAAGTCCGAAATTAGGGTAGGTGTATTTGGTCTTAACTTGAGACTTGCATCGCTAATACTGGCGACAATCAATATGCTTTGGTTTTAGGTTGTCCAGGGCTTTAACAGGTTCTGTGTACGCCTCTGCTGGGTATATTGAGAATCGTAGTGTGTTGGGTGTGATGTCAAGACGAAAGTATCACTCCAGTCATAGTGGAGATGATGGTCACGTAGGATACGAAACTCGTTCTTTTATATGCTGCAGCTATTGGGATAAAATGACTAGGTCATGTTTATCCGATTATAGAGACTAGTTACCAGAGATCCGATATGTGCTTCGTACGGGGTAGACACAATTCCAGCCCCAGGCCTAGCACGTGACATCTGATACTGGATCAAGATACGCAATACTACATATACTACGCCTGATATAGATCGCTTATTCCTGTAAGCATGTTTCTGGAGAATTGGGTAGGCATGACGCTTTGCTAGAAGCCAACCTTGTCTTGTAAATCGGTAAAAAACATAGTACTAGGTACTTACATGATCGGATAGTCCGGTGACCGAATTTACTGCCAACATATCCGGGGATCTCATGGGTCACTTCCCGAAGACTCACCGATGACGTATGACTCGCACTTTATTAATCTGTGATTAATTAATCGAGAGAGAAAATTAATCTGGGATTAATTGCAGAGATATTTTATCTGGGATAAAATATTAATTAAAGAGAGATAACGATTAATTTAGAATTAATCGATAAAATAATATATTTGATATATTATACGAAATTGGATTTCGACGCGGAATTGAAATTAGATTTTAATTCAGGCGAACGAGTTAATTTAGAATTAATTCGTTAGCGACGTGAATAGTAATTATGCTAGGCATGATTATTTAATTAAATTAGATTTAATTGCGACGCAATGGAAAATTCGTTAATTTGGAATTAACGAATCCGAGCTCGAGAGTGTTTGCGAGCGCATTCACATTTCGAATTCGAGTGCGGCACACAAGTCACATCAAGCGTCAAATCACTAGTCACATCAAGCGTCAAATCATTAGTCACTTTGAGTGATGTGACAACTTGTCACTTGATTGATTGAGTGATGTGACTTGATGGGAGTTGTTGGAAGCTTTTAAAAGCTTGTACCTTGTTGACTTTTTGAAAGTTGTATATGGTATATGTTTAATTGATTTTGGAAAACAATTAATCTAATACACAACCAACTCTTTCTCTCTTCTCTTTCATCTCTTCTTCCTCACGCCCAAGGGGCTGCTGCCTTATTATTTTCTGGTAAAAAACTGTGACAGTGAATGGAGAAACCATGGTGTTTTTGTGGCAAAAACATCAAGAGCTAACACTCAAAGGGTCTTACGAAGGTGATAGGGAAACCCACCCGTGTGCATGGAATCATTTCATCACAAGCTTGAAGCTTGTATGGAGGACCAAAGCCGAATCTTAGAGAGGGAAAACTGCTCACTGCCGAGCACTCTAGGAGGGAGAAGAAGAATTTTGTTCTTCGTTGCATCGCTCAACCGCTCATTGTAAGTATTCAGCAACTTTACTTGATGTATTCGCACTTAGTTTTTATACTTGTTACTCGATCCTTGGGATCGTAGAACTCCAACATTGGTATCAGAGCGAGTTAAAAGCATGAAACTTGATTTAGGGTTAAAATTGGGTAAAATGTATTTGAGCATGATTTAATGAAATTGGATGAATTAGTATGCTTAAATAATGTTGTATTGAAGATTGATTGGATCGATTTCAAGAAAAATGGTTTGGAACAATTTTCCCCAATTTTTTTAGGCTTGCCCGAATTGATGAAGAACCCTAAATGTCTTGGTTTTTTGATTTTGGTTCATTGGATGACTTGGAATCAATTGGGAAAGATGATTTGATGTTGAATTGGATTCAATTGGATTGGATTTAAAATTGGACATTAAAAACCCCTAAAACCTGAGAGCATTATAGCATGTTTGGGTTTGATTTTTTGATCAAAATGTGTTAGACACTAATTGATGTAATTGAGCATGATTAATTGTGTAAATTGATGATTTGGAAATATTGATTTATGTAATTAATTATGCTATACACTTTAGTTTAATTAAATATGAAATTTGGAATTTTTGTGTTTAATTAAATGGGCTTTAAATTGGATTTGGGCTTGTACTGTTGTAAATGAGCTTATTGGGCTTGGTTGTACCAAGTTAGGTTTAGGCTAAATTGGTTGGATCCAATTGGGCCCAAAACCGCTTCCATAAAGCCCAAATGCGACTAATGGACCATAATTATTTAATTGGGCCTAATGGGCCTAAATTGATTTCTACGCTTATGGGGTTACTCCTTGATTGGGCTTTGGTTATTGGGTTTGACCCAAGTTGACCAAAAGTCCACGCCTTAAAGAAATAATTAAAAACCCATTGGACTTTAATTAAATTAATATTGGATATTAATCGGGCTTTGAGACCCGTAACGATTAAATTTGGAATTTAAGTCGTAAAGGTTCGTTAATAAAGTGTAATATTTAATTTAGAATTAAATAATAGATTAGTATTAAATACAAATTGAATTGGATTTAATTTTGTAGTTTAATATAATTCAAGAATTCGTACTTTGAGTACTTATTCGCAAAACGAGTTTGACTCACGCAAAATCAAATCGTTGTCTGAACATTGGATAATCATTAATTATCAGATTAATTAATTTGATTAGATTGATTGATAACATGCTTGTGTGAAAACATGGTTGCGATGCATGAATAATGTATATCAGATGGATATTAGATGGGTGGGGTAATTTTAGAAATTGTTGTAATAAATTTAGAATTTATTAATTGGACCTGCGTGTCCAGCCTATTACCTCTTTGACTCTATGTATTTCTCTTATCACCTATTCCCCTCAATGTAAATGAGGTTTCTTTAGAAGTGTAGTGTAACGGGTAGAAGCAAATACTTGTGCTAGCGGGAGAGAGGAAATGGAGAGATTTGATCTAGGATCAATGTGTTAAGTATCCATCCACATATCATTATTATTTATTTACGCGCCTTATTATATGTTTAGAATGCATGTTTAAGGGTGTATGATGATGAGACATTAACAAAGATAATAAATTGGTTGTCAATTTGCACGCGAAAAAACCTCACAAAATATTAAGCGTTTTTCCTTCCATTGAGTGATTCTTACTCAAGATCCAAGACTGGCATTGGTTTATTGGCCAAAGTCAAGACCTTTTTCCGTCGATGATGTGTTTGAATCACGAGAGCTTTGTTCCATATCGGTGTCTTGTCCAAGTTGTGGTTTGTTGGCCAAAGTCAAGACCACTTCTTGTCCATCGACATTGATTACGAAGCTTTCCATGGTCAATGGGTTTCGCTTAACTGGGATCACTAAGTTTGTTGTGCCAAAGCCAAGGCTTAGTTGATTCAGAGGAAAAAGGTTAGGCAATATATTGGATATATTGGCATACATAAGATATATGTTTCGGACTTGGATGCCCCCTACTGGATATAGGAATTGGATGGGATCCAATTGATCTTAGAGATCTACCTAGTTAATTATCATACAATTTGTTGGCCAAAGTCAAGATTGTGTGACATTTAACGGGATCCTAGCCCACTAGGAAACACGATTTCCCGTGTACTCGACAGAGGGTTAGAGGCTTGCCGAAAAATAGTGGGAGGCAAGTATTGAATTTGCAATATTCGTTTAATGACTTGCCATACGCGCTCATTTCAAATATCACGTCAAATAAATTAAATGTTAGTTGGACTAATATTTAAATGGTTGTTTTAATAAACAGTTGGACTGTATTCAAACTATTCATTTATAGTTTATTATATAATTGGATTTTAGTAATCAATATATTTGATTTAATAAATTATAGTTGATTATATAGTTGGACTATAGTAATCATTATAATAATTCGTACCTAAGATCTTTGATTAAATAGTTGGACTATTATAATCAAGAAAAATTGAAAGATTAGTGTTTAAAAACATAATCCTGGGGAAAATGTATTTAAACGACTTTAATTTTCAAATTGGGAATAATTTCAGGATGGTCCTGGAAACTAATAAGTTACTTTATTTGATAAAATAACATATTAGGCCTAAGCCCGGAGTTAAGCAAATAGTAGAGCATAATCTTTGGAAGATTCATGTGATGATAACTTTAGTGCTTAATCCAATAAGCTTGCCACTTAGACTCCTTAATTTCTTAATCAGAACTAAGGATTAGATCCTTAAAGTATGATAATGAAATTGAAGGATTTTCATAAATCTATATTTAGATTTTGAAGTACTAAATTGCAATAGTAAACTCTTGGAGAGTTAAGGGCTATACTCAAGGAGTCAAAGCCAAAGTTTGCAATAAGGCAAAAAGCGCAAGGCGCTTTATTTCGATATTCTAGTCAGCCGAGGCTAAGCCAAAGGCTTCTGGAGTATGGAAAATGGGAAAGGAAAAATCATTATATTCTTCTGGGAAGATAAAGGACATATCCCAAAATATCTGCCTAAAATGTAGCAAACGGGATCGCGGAAGCGTGACTGCCGTTTGGACAAAGCAGACATGAAGGAATTGAAGAACGAGCAAGGCTCTGACTTCAAATATGTTTGTCATAAACATGTTCACTGCTAGTATTAAAATTGGATTTTAGATACTGGAAGTGGTACATAAATATGTACTGGTGTGCAGAATCTGCTATGAGCAGGAAACTGACTTCAGATGAGATATATCTACGAATAGGAAACGGTACGAAAGTCGCTGTTTTAACCGTAGACACCTAAGTTTAAGAACTACCCTTAGGGTGTGTACCTAAATTTGGAAACTGTTATAATGTAACTAGTTTGACTAGAAACATTATCCCTATATCAGTGTTTAATCCGTTATGGATAAACCTTTATATTCTAGAACACTAAAGTGTTTTATTATATAAAGATGATATTGAGATAAACACATTAGATGTGGATAACATAATTTATATTTTGAATATAAATAAATCTCAAACATATAATATGACAAACTAATAGCTCGAACTGATTTGATCAGAAGAAACCTTTTGTGGCATTGTTGTCTGAGACACAATTAACAAGACTCGTATATCCACACTTTCGAAGAGTGGGCACTAGGACAAATTTGATTCTAATCAAATAAAGTCTACGAATCTAGTTTATTGGGCAAAATGCCTAAAACACCTTTTACTTGGTAAAAGTATAATTGCCACCGATCTGTTAGCCCTGGTTTATAGTGACGTAGGTGGGCCCATGTCTAGCTAGGCTAGATGTGGATATGAATGTTTCGTGACCTTTACGGATGTGGCATCGCGTTATGGTTATGGTTATGTGTTTCTTTTGAAACAGTAATCAGAAACTTTTAGAGTTTCGACACGAAATAGACAAACAGATCGGCTAAAGTATTAAACCATCACGGTTAGACCGTAATGAAAATACTTAAGCAATAAGTTTCTCAAATACTTGAAAGAGTATAGTATTCTTTCAATGAGGACTCCTCCCGGAACACGTCATCCTGACGGTGTGTCCGAACGGATAAACCGAATTTTGTTGGACATGATAAGGTTAAACATGAGTCGCTCTGAGCTACCATTTCCTTCAACGGATACGCTGTTGGAATTGTCTAAGCTTCCCAATATCATTTCAAGCAATGAAAATACATGCGAATACATTCAAGGAGTTGCAGAATACTCACAATGATCGTTTGAGCGACGTGAGTGAAGACAAAAATCTGGTTTCTGCCCTCCTTACTGCTCACGGCAGTGGCTGATTTCACTCTCCAAGATGCGGCTTCAATCTTCCTCCATCAAGCTCCAAGCTTTGTCATGGTGATTCCAAGCTCATGGGTGGACTTCCCTATCACCTTCGCATGTCTCTCAGAGTGCTAGCTCTTGATGTTTTTGCCACAAAAACATCACACTTTGCTTCCATTGCTCACGGTTTTGCCCAGAAAAACAGTGAAGAAATACCCACCATGGGCGTGAGAGAGATGAAGAAGAAAGAGAGAGAGTGTTGTTTGTGTTGGTTGCCAAAAAGTGTATCTAATACTCTTTTTGAACTAATTAAAATTCATTTACCAAAAGTTGTAAAAGCTTTCAAAAAGTCAACAAGTTTTGGAGCCAAAATTTGGCAATTAATTCCAACCACTTCCATCAACTATTCACATCACTCAATCAATCAAGTGACAAGTTTTCACATCACTCAAAGTGACTAATGATTTGACGCTTGATGGGACTAGCGATTTGACGCATGATTTGACTTGTGTGCCGCACTCGAATTCGAAATGCGAATGCGCTCGCAAACAATCCCGGGCTCGGGTTCGGTAATTCCAAATTAACGAATTTTCCGTTGGGACGCAATTAAATGATTATGCCTAGCGAAATCTCTATTCACGTCGCTAATGTGCCCTCACAACACGCACAAGTGTAATACTAGTCTTCTACGCATTATCGATGTCCAATCTCGATAATACTCTGACTAGTGATATTTAATGATTTATCCTTCGTGGATTGATACTGTCTTATTTCTTCTCAATCCAGGAACAAATCATATGGACCTCCTATCATTTATACATCTTGGTGATCTAATCACAAATGATAAGAGATCAATCTCCTTTGTCACATAGTTAATTTGTACAACAACACCATGATCTGTACAAATAGTGACGCTATGGGCCATAATTGTCCAACAATCTCCCATTTGGCCTATAGCCAGTCACTCGAGTGTCTTACACCCGAACTATGTACGGTTCACTCAAACTGCTGAGGAAAGGCTTTCGTCAGCGGATTTGCATGATTGTCATCTGATGCGATTTATTCGATCATCACATCGCCATGATGTTTGATCAGAACGAATCAGATGAATATCGAAGTATGTTTCTGGATCGTTGATGAGACCATTAATTCTTTAGCCGGTGCTGATGCCTAGCTCAACTGCTAACATAACTATATCTAATCTAATTAGATTTATTATTGACCCAAATGGCTTCTATTGCTGCCTCAGCTGCAACAATAACCCGCATTAGTTGTTTATTCGGTAACAATATCTTGCTTGGAAGATTTCCAGCTTACTGTTCCGTTATTCAAACTGTATAGTACCGTTTGCGACTTGTAGTCATTTATATCGGTTAGGAAACTTGCAGTAGTGATCCCAGTCACTTCAAGTTCTCCTTCTCCATAGTATAAGACATCATCCTTAGATCTCTAAGATACTAAAGGATGTTCTTAACTTCAATCCAGTAACTATCACTCGGATTGGCCTGTTTGTGACTCCATATGCTCAAAGCGTATGAGACACCAGGTCGCGTATATTTTTCAATGTACGAGTTCTCAGAAAGTTTTCTCGAAAGCCAAACTTTCACCGATTGTATTTATGGGAATATCATTTCCAAGAAATGACATATTATCATTATTGATAGGACATTTATTGTCAGTGCGCTCCCACTAACCACCTTATATACACAATAATCATTTCGTTTTGAATTAAATCATAAAGCATTATGATTACATCAAACGATAATTCCAAGAACCTAATGCTTGCTTCAATCCAAACATGGATCAAATAACCTGCAAACCTTGTTTGCTAGTTTTGGTACGAAAAAACCGACAGGACGTTGTAAACATCCTCATAAAGGTTTCCGTTTAAGGAAAGCGATTTTCCCGTTCAGCTGTAATATTTCATAAATGAAACATGCAGCATTAGCAAGCATTATACAAATGGATTTACCGTGGCAACAGGTAAAAGGTTTCGTCGTAATCGACACAATGTTGATAACGTTACCTTTTCGCTACAAGCCCAGCTTAGTACGTTGGTATGTTGCCATCCATGTATGTCTTCCTTGAAGACTCATACAGTACCTATAGGCACAATGCCTTGCGGTATATCAACTAGTGTCCAAACATAGTTCGTATACATGGAATCCATTTCGGACATCATGGCACTTTGCCATAATTGGGAGTCGATACCTTGTATAACTTCCTTATACGTAGTCAGTTGGTATACCTCAATAAGATTGACATCTTTATGAGGTGAGATCAGAAACCCATACCCCAGGTTGTTTTCTGACTCTCTCCGACATATGCGGTTCTTGTGCATTCGAAGATTATTGGAATAGTTTCATCCTTGATGAACTATTTGTGTTCCATTAAGGAATGGGTGCCTGGAACAGTATTACTCCGATTTTCATCGAGTTTTACTATCCTCCCACTTACCACTGCATATCGGTATTCTTCTCAGGAAAACCGCATGGTGAGCAACAATTAAATTGTTCTCTTATGAGTTGTATAAGTACTATACTTTGGTATCCCTAGGATACCTACAATTGGCACTCTATCCAATTTGGGTTTTAGTTTGGTATTATCCAAACGTATGCCTAGCATCCCAAATCATCAGGAGTGAGAAAACCCGGTTTCTTTCCTGTTCATATCCAATATGAATTCTGTCTAACAGATTTTTATGGAACCTTATTCAAAATAAGTTCCGCACTGTTATGCTTATCCGTTGAAGGAAATGGTAGCTCAGAGCGACTCATGATTAACCTTATCATGTCCAACAAGATTCGGTTACTCAGTTTGGACACACCGTCAGATTGACGTGTTCCGGGAGGAGTCTTCACTGAAAGAATACTATGCTCTTTCAAGTATTGAGAAATTTATTGCTTAAGTATATTCATCATAGTCTAACCATGATGGTTTAATACTTTAGCCGATCTGTTTGTCTACTTCGTGTCGAAACTATAAAAGTTTCCGATATGTGTTTCAAAAGAAACACATAACCATAACGCGATGCCATATCCGTAAAGGTCACGAAATATTCATATCCACCTCTAGCCTAGCTAGACATGGGCCCACTTGCTTCACTATGAACGAGGGCTAACAGATCGGTGGAATTTACATTTTTACCAAGTAAATAGTGTTATAGGCACTTTGCCCAATAAACTAGATTCGTAGACTTTATTTGATTGGAATCAAATTTTTCCTAGTACCCACTCTTCGAAAGTGTGGATATACGAGTCTTGTTTAATTGTGTCCTAGACAACAATGCCACATTAAGTTTCTTCTGATCAAATCAGTTTGAGCTATTTGTATGTCATGTTATATGTTTGAGATTTATTTATATTCAAAATATAAATGCTGTTATTCACATCTAATGTATTTATCTCAATATCATCTTTATAAAATAAAACACTTTAGTGTTCTAGAATATAAAGGTTCACCCGCAACGGGTTAAACACTGATATAGAGATAATGTTTCTAGTCAAACTAGTTATATTATAACAGTTTCCAAATTTAGGTACAAACCCGAGGGTAGTTCCTAAAATAGGTATCTACGGTTGAAACAGCGATTTTCGTCCCATTTCCAATTCGCAGATAAATCTCTATAGAAGTCGGTATCCTGCTCAAAGCAGATTCTGAACACCAGTATATATTTATGTACCACACTAAGTATTTAAAATCCAATTTTAATACCAGTAATGAACATATTTATGACAAACATATTTGAAGTCAGAGCCTTGCTCGTCTTCAATTCCTTCATGTCTGCTTTGTCCAAACGGCAGTCACGCTTCCGCGATCCCGTTTGCCACATTTAGGCAGACATTTTGGGATATGTCCTTTATCTTCCCAGAAGATTATGATGATTTTGCCTTTGCCATTTTCGGTACCTCAGAAGCCTTTGGCCAAGCCTTGGCCTTCTAGAATATCGAAATAAGATGCGCCTTGCGCTACTTGCCTTATTGCAAACTTTGGCTTTGTCTCCTTGAGAATAGACATTAACTCTCCAAGAGTTTACTATTGCAATATAGTACTTCTAAGATCTAAAAAATAGATCTATGAAGATCCTTCAATTTCAATATCATACTTTAAGGATCTGATCCTTAGTTCTGATTAAGAAATTAAGGAGTCTACTACGACAAGCTTAATGGATTAAGCACTAAAGTTATCATTACATAAATCTTCCAAAGATTATGCTCTACAATTGCTTAACTCCGGGCTTAGGCATAATATGTTATTTTATCAAATAAAGTAACTTATTATTTTCCAGGACCATCCTGAAACTTTATTCCCAATTTGAAAAATTAAACCATTTAAATACATTTTCCCTAGGATTATGTTTTAAATGTCAATCTTTCAATTTTATCTTGATTTTAATAGTCCAACTATTTAATCAACGATTTAGGTACTATTTATTATAATGATTATTGTAGTCCAACTATTTAATCAACTATAATTTAATAGATTGAATACAGTCCAACTGTTTTATTAAAACAACAATTTAAATATTAGTCCAACTAACATTTAATTTATATTTGACAAATGATATTTGTTTGAGCGCTTATGGCAAGTAATTAAACGAATATTGCAAATTCAATTCTTGCCTCCCACTATTTTTCGGCGAGCCTCTAACCCTCCGTTGAGTACTCGGAAAACCGTGTTTCCTAGTGGGTTAGGATCCCGTTAAATGTCACACAATCTTGACTTTGGCCAACAAATTGTATGATAATTAACTAGGTAGATCTCTAAGATCAATCGGATCTAATCCAATTCCTAGATCCAGTAGGGGGACATCCAAGTCCGAAACATATATCTTATATATGCCAATATATCCAATATATTGCCTAACCTTTTTCCTCTGAATCAACCCAGCCTTGGCTTTGGCACAACAAACTTAGTGATCCCAGTTAAGCGCGACCCATTGACCATGGAAAGCTTCGTAATCAATGTCGATGGACAAGAAGTGGTATTGACTTTGGCCAACAAACCACAACTTGGACAAGACACTGATATGGAACAAAGCTCTCGTGATTCAAACACATCCTCAACGGACAAAGGCCTTGACTTTGGCCAACAAACCAATGCCAGTCTCAGATCTTGAGTAAGAATCACTCAATGGAAGGAAAAACGCTTAATATTTTGCGAGGGTTTTTCGTGTGCAAATTGACAACCAATTTATTATCTTTGTTAAGGTCTCATCATCATACACCCTTAAACATGTATTCTAAATACATAATAAAGCGCGTATAAATAAATTATAATGATATGCGGATGGATACTTTACACATTGATCCTAGATCAAATCTCTCACTTTCCTCTCTCTCGCTAGCACAAGTATTTACTTCTACCCGTTACACTACACTTCTAAAGAAACCTCATTTACATTGAGAGGAATAGGTGAGAAGAGAATACAAAGAGTAAGGAGGTAATAAGGCTGGACACGCATGTCCAATTAATAAATTCCAAATTTATTACAACAATTTCTAAAATTGCCCCACCCATCTAATATCCATCCGATATACATTATTCATGTATCGCAACCATGTATTCACACAAGCATGTTATCAATCAATCTAATCCAATTAATTAATCTGATAATTAGTGACCATTTAATGTTCAAACAACGATTTGATTTTGAGCGAGTCAAACTCGTTTGGCGAATAAGTACTCAAAGTACGAATTCTTGAATTATATTAAACTACAAAATTAAATCCAATTCAATTTGTATTTAATACTAATTCGCTATTTAATTCCAAATTAAATATTACACTTTATTAATAAACCTTTATGACTTAAATTCCAAATTTAATCGTTACGGGTCTCAAAGTCCGATTAACGTCCAACGTTAATTTAATTAAAGTCTAATGGGCTTTTAATTAATTTCTTAAGGCGTGGACTTTTGGTCAACTCGGGTCAAACCCAATAACCAAAGTCCAATCAAGGAGTAACCCCATAAGCCTAGAAATCAATTTAGGCCCATTAGGCCCAATTAAATTTTAAAGGTCCAATAGTCGCATTTGGGCTTTATGGAAGCGTTTTTGGGCCCAATTGGATCCAACCAATTTGACCTAAACCCATCTTGGTACAACCAAGCCCAATAGCCCATTTACAACATTAAGCCCAATTTCCAAAATTAGCCCAATTAATTAAATTACAAAATCCAATTTCACAATTTAATTATTCCAAGTGTATAGCATAATTAATTACCCAAATCAATATTTCCAAAACACCAAATTAGCCTAATTAATCATGCTTATTAACATTAAATCATGTCCAACACAATTTATCAAAAAATCAAACCCAATTGCATGCTACAAGTCTCGGGAATATAGGGTTTTTCAAATCGATTTCGATTTCAATCCAATTGAATCCACAATCAATATTTCCCGAATGATTTTAACTCATCCAATGAATCAAAAATAAAAAATCCAAGACATTAGGGCTATGTCTAGTTTCGGCCAAGCCTCAACAATTTGGGGAAAATGATCCAATCACAATTTCATGAAATTGATCCAATCAATCATCAATTCAACATCATTTAAGCACACTTAACCAAACATTTAACCAAATCATGCTCAAAATCAATTTACCAAATTTTAAGCCCTAAAATTTTCATGCTCAACCTTGCTCTGATACCATTGTTGGAATTGTCTAAGCATCCCAAGATCATTTCAAGCAATGAAAATACATGCGAATACATTCAAGGAGTTGCGGAATACTCACAATGATCAGTTGAGCGACGCGAGTGAAGACAAAAATCTGGTTTCTGCCCTCCTTACTGCTCACGGCAGTGGCTGATTTCCCTCTCCAAGATGCGGCTTCAATCTTCCTCCATCAAGCTCCAAGCTTTGTCATGGTGATTCCAAGCTCATGGGTGGACTTCCCTATCACCTTCGCATGTCTCTCGGAGTGCTAGCTCTTGATGTTTTTGCCACAAAAACATCACACTTTGCTTCCCTTGCTCACGGTTTTGCCCAGAAAAACAGTGAAGATACCCACCATGGGCGTGAGAGAGATGATGAAGAAAGAGAGAGAGTGTTGTTTGTGTTGGTTGCCAAAAAGTGTATCTAATACTCTTTTTGAATTAATTAAAATTCATTTACCAAAAGTTGTAAAAGCTTTCAAAAAGTCAACAAGTTTTGGAGCCCAAATTTGGCAATTAATTCCAACCACTTCCATCAACTATTCACATCACTCAATCAATCAAGTGACAAGTTGTCACATCACTCAAAGTGACTAATGATTTGATGCTTGATGGGACTAGCGATTTGACGCTTGATTTGACTTGCGTGCCGCACTCGAATTCGAAATGCGAATGCGCTCGCAAACAATCCCGGGCTCGGGTTCGGTAATTCCAAATTAACGAATTTTCCGTTGCGACGCAATTAAATGATTATGCCTAGCGAAATCACTATTCACATCGCTAACAAATAATTCTAAATTAATTCATTCGCCCGAATTAAAATCTGATTTTAATTCCGCGTCAAAATCCAATTTCGTATAATATATCGAATATATTATTATAATCGATTAATTCCAAATTAATCGTTCTCTCTCTTTAATTGATATTTTATCCCAGATAAAATATCTCCACAATTAATCCAAGATTAATTTTCTCTCTCATCCAATTAATCCCAGATTAATTAAGTGCGAGTCATACGTCATCGGTGAATCTTCGGGAAGCGACCATGAGATCCTCGGATATGTGGCAGTAAATTCGGCGTCGGACTATCCGAACACGTAAGTACCTAGTACTACGTTTGTACCGATTTACAAGACAAGTTTGGCTTCTAGGAAAGCGCCATGCCTACCCAATTCTCCAGAAATATCCTTACAGGAATATATTGATCTATATCAGGCATAGTATACGTAGTATTGCGTATGTCGATCCAGTATCGGATGATCACGTGCTAGGCCTGAGGCTGGAATTGTGTCTGCCCCGTACGAAGCACATGTCGGATGTCTGGTAACTAGTCTCTATAATCGGATAAACATCACCTTATCATTTTATCCCGATGACTGCAGTACATAAGAGTACTAGTACCGTATCCTACGTGACCATCATCTCCATATGACTGAAGTGATACTTCCGTCTTGACATCACACCCAACACACTACGATTCTCAATATACCCAGCAGAGGCATACACATAACCTTTTAAAGCCCTGGACGACCAAAAGCAAAGTATATTGATTGCGCAAGTATTAGCGGTGAAAGTCTCAAGTTAAGACCAAATACACCTACCCTGATTTCGGACTTCCATAGACATATAGTCATACTACCAATGGAATTCCGATGGGGTCTATCCAGAGCGAATTTGTTTCCCGTACCATCGGTAAAACACAACCTCCTATTACATTTGCATGAGTATCCTATACCCAAATATATGAGAACTATGTCGTTGTGCCCTCACAACACGCACAAGTGTAATACTAGTCTTTTACACATTATCGATGTCCAATCTCGATAATACTCTGACTAGGGATATTTAATGATTTATCCTTCGTGGATTGATACTGTCTCATATCTTCTCAATCCAGGAACAAATAATAGGGACCTCATATCATTTATACATCTTGGTGATCTAATCAAAAATGATAAGAGAACAATCTTCTTTGTCACATAGTTAATTTGTACAACAACACCATGATCTGTATAAATAGTGACGCTATGGGCCATAATTGTCCAACATACGCATAAACAGTGTGGAACTTATTTAGAATAAGGTTCCATAAAAATCTGTTTGACAGACTTCATATTAGATATGAACAGGAAGAAAACTAGGTTTTCTCATTCCTGAATATTTGGGTATGCTAAGCATATGTTTGGATGATACCAAACTAGAACCCAAATCGGATAAGTGCCTAATTGTAGGTTATCCTAGGGAAACCAAAGTATAATACTTATACATCTCACTAGAGAACAATGTAATTGTTGCTCACCATGCGGTTTTCCTAAGAGGAATACCAATATGCAGTGGTAAGTGAGAGGATAGTAAAACTCGATGAAAATCAGAGTAATACTGTTCCAGGCACCGAATCCTAATGGAACACAAATAGTCCATCAAGGATGAAACTATACCAGTAATCTTCGAATACACTTGAACCACGTAAGTCGGAGAGAGTCAGAAAACAACCTGGGGTATGGGTTCTGATCTCACCTCGTAAAAGATGTCAATCTTATTGAGGAATACCAACTGACTACGTATGAGGAAGTGATACAAGGTATCGAGTCCCTATTATGGCAAAGTGCCATATAAATCCGAAATGGATTCCATGTAAATCAACCAAGTTTGGATACTAGTTGATGTACCGTAAGGCATTGTGCCTATTGGTACTATATAAGTCTTCAGGAAGACATACATGAAAGGCAACATACCAACGTACTAAGCTAGGCTTGTAGCGAAAAAGGTATCGTTATCAACATTGTGTCGATTACGACGAAACCTTTTACCAGTTGCCATGGTAAATCCATTTGGATAATGCTGTGCTGATGCTGCATTTTCATTTATGATGTGCTGCAGCTAAATGCCAAAACCGCTTTCCTTAACGGAAACCTTTTGGAGGATTTTACAACATCCTGACGGTTTTTGTCATACCAAAACTAACAAACAAGGTTTGCAGGTTATTCGATCCATGTTTGGATTGATGGAAGCATTGAGTTCTTGGAATTATCGTTTTGATGTAATCATAATGGTGTATGATTTAATTCAAAACGAAAATGATTATTGTGTATATAAGAGGTTAGTGGGAGCGCACTGACAGCGAAAGTCCTAAATAATGATAATATGTCATTTCTTGGAAATGATATTCCCATAAAAATAATTGGCGAAAGCTTGGCTTTCGAGAAAATTCTCCGTAGAATTCTTGGAGAAACAACTTTATTCTAGGAATAAAGATCTACTGGGATAGATTTAAAGTGTTGATACTCTGCGAAAAAATCGTACATTATAAATGTACGCGACCTGGTGTCTCCTCATACGCTTTGAGCTTATGGATTCACAATCGGGCCAATCCAAGTGATAGTCATGGATTGATATTAAGAACATCCTTAAGTATCTTAGAGGAACTAAGGATGTTGTCTTAAACTATGGAGAAGGAGAACTTGAAGTGACTGGGATCACTGCTGGCAAGTTTCCTAACCGATATAAACGACTATAAGTCGTAACAATGGTACTACAAAGTTTGAATAACAGAACATTGAGATGGAAATCTTCCAAGCAAGATAACTGTTACCGATATAAACAACAAAAGTGGATTATTGCTGCTGCAGCAGGCAATACAATAGAAGCCTTCTGGATTAAATCTAATTAGATTAGATATAGTTCTGTTAGCAGCTGAGCTAGGCTTCAGCGCAGGCTAAAGAATTATGGTCTCATCAACGATCCAGATATATACTTTGACTATTCATCTGATTCGTTCGGATCATACATCGTGGCGATGTAATGATCGAATAAATCGCATCAGATGATAATCATGAAAATCCGCTGACGAAAGTGTTTTTCTCAGTAATTTGAGCCAACCGTACATAGTTCGGATGTAAGACACTTGAGTGACTGGCTATAGGCCAAGTGGGAGATTGTTGGACAATTATGACCCATAGCGTCACTATTTGTACAGATCATGGTATTGTTGTACAAATTAACTATGTGACAAAGGAATTGCTCTCTTATCATTGTGATTTGATCACCAAGATGTATAAATGATAGGAGGTCCATATGATTAGTTCCTGGATTAAGATGATATGAGACAATATCAATCCACGAAGGCTTAATCATTAAATATCCCTAGTCAGAGTATTATCGAGATTGGACATCGATAATGCGTAAAAGACTAGTATTACACTTGTGCGCGTTGTAAGGGCATAACGACATAGTTCTCATATATTTGGGTATAGGATACTCAAACAAGTGTAGTAGGAGGTTGTGTTTTACCGATGGTACGGGAAACAGCTTCGCTCTGGATAGACCCCACGGAATTCCATTGGTAGTATGACTATGTGTCTATGGAAGTCCGAAATCAGGGTAGGTGTAATTGGGTCTTAACCTGAGACTTGCACCGCTAATACTTACGACAATCATATGCTTTGGTTTTAGGTCGTCCAAGGCTTATATCAGGTTCTGTGTACGCCTCTGCTGGGTATATTGAGAATCGTAGTGTGTTGGGTGTGATGTCAAGACGAAGTATCACTCCAGTCATAGTGGATATGATGGTCACGTAGGATACGGAACTCATTCTCTTATATGCTGGCAGCTATCCGGGGATAAAATGACTAGGTCATGTTTATCCGATTATAGAGACTAGTTACCAGAGATCCGATATGTGCTTCGTACGAAGCAGACACAATTATAGCCCCAGGCCTAGTAGACGTGACATCCGATACTGGATCAAGATACGCAATACTATGTATATACTAACCGCCTGATATAGATCGCTTATTCCTCTAAACATGTTTCTGGTCTGAGATGGGTAGGCATGGCGTTTTGCTAGATAGCAACGCATTGTCAAAATTGTAAATCGGTGTAGTTGTGTGTGTACTAGGTACTTACTGATCGGATAGTCCAACGACCGAATTACTGCACAACACATCCAGGGATCTCATGTCATGGGTCGCTTCCCGAAGATGATCACCGATGACGTATGAATCGCACTTTATTAATATGGGATTAATAATCGAGAGAGAAATTAATTTGAGATTAATTACAGAGATATTTTTTATCTGGGATAAAATATTAATTAAAGAGAGATAACGATTATTTAATTAATCGATAAAATAATATATTTGATATATTATACGAATTGGATTTCGACGTGGATTGAAATTAGATTTTAATTCGGGCGAACGAGTTAATTTAGAATTAATTCGTTAGCGACGTGAATAGTAATTATGCTAGGCATGATTATTTAATTAAAGAGATTTAATTACGATGCAACGGAAAATTCGTTAATTTGGAATTAACGCCCCGAGCCCGAGAGTGTTGCGAGCGCATTCGCATTTCGAATTCGAGTGCGGCACGCAAGTCACATAAAGCGTCAAATCGCTAGTTACATCAAGCGTCAAATCATTAGTCTCTTTTGAGTGATGTGACAACTTGTCACTTGATTGATTGAGTGATGTGACTTGATGGAGTTTGTTGGAAGCTTTTAAAAGCTTGTACCTTGTTGACTTTTTGAAAGTTATATATGGTTATGTTTAATTGATTTTGGAAAACAATTAATCTAATACACAACCAACTCCCTCTCTTCTCTTCCTCTCTCTTCTTCTCCTCACGCCCAATGGGCTGCTGCTGCCTTACTATTTTATGGTAAAAAACTGTGACAGTAAGGGAGAAACCATGGTGTTTTTGTGGCAAAAACATCAAGAGCTAGCACTCAAAGGGTCTTACGAAGGTGATAGGGAAACCCACCCGTGTGCATGGAATCATTTCATCACAAGCTTGAAGCTAGCATGGAGGACCAAAGCCGAATCTTGGAGAGGGAAAACTGCTCACTGCTCGCCGAGCACTCTAGGAGGAGAATAAGAATTTTGTTCTTCGTCGCATCGATCAACCGCTCATGAAATTATTTCGCAACTTTCCTTGATGTATTCGCACTTATTTTTATGCTTGTTTTCGATCCTTGGGACCGTAGAACTCCAACAGTAAATTCATAATTTCTTCTAAGGAATTCCTTAAGAATACTAAGAAGATTGTATCTTGTTTATTGATTTACTGCTTTCAGTAATTAATTTCCGCTTTGGCACTTTCTTTTCTTTATTTTTCAGTTTTTACTTTCGCGCAATTTACTTTTACGCACAATACTTTTCTTTCTTTAATTTTCAGTTTTTACTTTTCAGTAATGAAGAGGTAACTCCCCTTTGCTGGGGTAAAAGGTATAACTTTTATTACTAATATCTAGATTAATCTCCCTTAATTATAATATGTAAACTAGTTAAAACCTGACTTAACGAGGATACCGCCATATTGGTCGGTTGGTATTATTTAAATTGATTTTAACCTGACTAAACTGGATATCGCTTGATTGGTCAGTTGTTAATTAATTATTAATTTGACTTAATCTGGATATCGCCTATATGGCTGGTTGGTAATTATCATGCAAAGTTAATATATTATATTAATGGAGATATCTAAAATAGAAGTAATAAAAATGGATCATTTTACCTCAGCATTTTCTTTTATTATACTTTTACTTTATTTACTTCAGCAATTTACTTTCAGCATTTACTTTTCAGCAGCATTTACTTTTCAGCAATTTACTTTCAACTTTCAGCATTTACTTTCAGCATTTACTTTTCAGTCAATTTACTTTCAGCATTTACTTTTCAGCATTTAATTTCAGTATTTAATTTCAGCATTCACTTTTCGTCATTTACTTTTCAGCATTTTACTTTATGTCTTTTATTTTATTTAAGTTTTTACTACCCGTAAATATGTGTCGTAACTAAGCCAATTATCTGGGGTTGTGATGAAATCCAATATCACCGGTTTATAAGGGGTTATTTTATAGTTTGGGTAATTTAAAGGTTTACTTATTAAGTCTTAAGCTTGATGCGTCTTGTTAATTGGCCACTAATAAGATTGATATGTAAATCTAAAATAAACTTGACAAAGGATTTTAGGTTTCAGCACTCGCCTTAGACTTAATAGCCCACGATCTTCCTTGAGGATATATAACCTTTAATATATAGATTTCCTTACAGGATAGATATATACCTGTCGGGCGGTGGTAGCCATAATTAGAACTTAACTTAATGAATCCAGGTAATTTGGTTGACATAGACATATGGTTCAATTGGGTTATACTGGGTATTTGCGTCTGACCATCGACAGAGGCTTTCGCATAATTTAGTGTTTAGGTTAGTAAAACGATATATTACACAACATGAAATAACCACTTCATATTTTAAAAGATATTAGAAAGATTCACAACCCTAGATAGTTTCCTAATATTGAATTTTCTTAAACCTACTTTCGTGCAATTTTATTTACTTGTTTTTAAATTTGAAATCATCACAATTTCAAATCAATCAATCAACCTGTTAGATACTAGTAATCATTTGACCTCATAAAATTAATAGATTAGGTATTAAGTCCTCGTGGGATCGATAATTTTTATACTACTTGAACGATACTTGCGCTTGCGTTATACGCGTGTGTGTAAGTACCGGTCAAGTTTTTGGCATCGTTGCCGGGGACTTATTTATCTTTCACTATTAGTTTTGGGGTTAGATACGTTACTTGTATCTAATTTCTTTTTACTTATTCTTTTTGTTTTCTTGTGTTTCAGGTTCTCAGACACTACATGAGACGAACCAGAGGCTTTGAACTCCGACCGCTTGACCCAGAGATTGAAAGAACCATCAGACAGTTGAGAAGGGAAAGGCAAGAAGGCCAAGAATCAATCATTAACATGGAACCTGAACCTTTGAACGTTGCACCACAAATTCCCATTCGAGACGAACCATTCCGGTGGTTGACAGACTCATTTTTTGTATTGTACTTCCTCACTCCTTTACCAGCAAATGTGTGTGACATCAAAACATGCATCCAGATAATTCAGCAGTCAGTACAGTTTGGGGAAATGCAACTGAAGATCCTAATGCCCACATCAGCAACTTCCTGGAAGTTTGTGGCACTTTCAATTACAACAGAGCATCAGAAAGCAATGAGACTGCGAGTTTTTCCATATTCCTTGAAGGACAGAGCTAAAGCTTGGCTACATTCACTACCAGCAGGTTCCATCACAACTTGGAACACTCTAGCCACCAAATTCCTTGCAAAGTACTTTCCACCAGCCAGAACTGTAAAGTTGAGGATGACATCACATCCTTCGTGCAACAAGATTCAGAATCCCTTTGCGAAGCTTGGGAAAGATTCAAAGATTTACTCCAGAAATGTCCTCATCATGAGATCGCAAAGTGGCTACAAGTCCAACCTTCTACAATGGACTTTCTGGAATAATGAGAACCACAATTGATGCTGCTGCTGGAGGAGCTTTGATGGAAAAAGGAGAAGATCAGGCCTGAGACTTAATTGAAGAAATGGCCAACAACAATTCTTTATGGCCAACAGAAAGGAGTATGATCCAAAGAATTGCAGGAATTTATGAAGTTGGAGCCAACACAGCACTGAATTCCAAGCTCGATGTGATTTGCAAAAATCTGGAAACTCTTAACATGAAAGTTAATGGTGGATCCACAAGTTCACCATATGGAGGAGCACCAGAATCAAATCAACTTGAAGAGATGATGAATTATGTCAATAATTTCAACAGACAGGGGAACAATCAATATTCTAACACCTACAACCCAAGGTGGAGGAATCATCCGAATTTTTCATAGAGCAACAATTCAGGGCAAAAGAACAATCCACCACCTGGATTCCAACAGCAGAACTATCTACCACCTGGATTCCAACAACCAAATAAAAGCCAGGAGCATGAAAAAGAACCAAGAATAATAGAAGTGCTGGCCCAGTTGAAGAAGCAAGAAGCAAATACGATGCTTTAGAGCACTGTGGTTCAAAATCAAGTAGCATTGAATCAAAGCCATTCAGCCTCTATTAAAGCACTGGAAAATCAAATGGGACAACTGCCAATGCTCAAAGTTACAGACCGCCATGTAATCTTCCCAGCAACACAGAACCCAATCCAAGGAACCGAGAGAAGGAGCAATGTCAAGCCATCACCTTGAAAAGCGGTACTGAAATCAACAAAGATGTTGGAATCAAGGAAAAAATTGAGGAAGTTTCAAAAGATGCAGTGCCACAGATGGAGGAAAAAGAAGCAAATGAAAAAGAAAAAGATCAGATCACTCTACCTCCACCTTTTCCACAGCGACTTCAGAAAAACAGACTGGACAATCAGTTTGCTCGATTCCTGGAGGTATTCAAAAAGCTTCACATCAACATTCCATTTTACAGAAGCCTTGGAAGAAATGCCCAGCTATGTAAAATTCATGAAAGATATTCTTTCACGGAAACGGAGATTGGGAGATTACGAGACAGTAGCATTGACGGAAGAATGCAGTGCCATCATTCAGAGGAAACTTCCCCCAAAGTTGAAAGATCTTGGCAGTTTCAATGTCCCATGTACCATTGGAGAACACTATATCGGTAAGGCTTTATGTGACTTAGGTGCAAGTGTTAATTTGATGCCTTTTTCTATTTACAGAAACTACAAATTGGAGAAGCAATGCCTGCCTCAGTCTCATTATAACTTATTGATCGAACGCTCGCATTTCCGAGGGGTGTTGTTGAAGATGTGCTGGTCAAAGTCGACAAACTCATTCTTCCAGCAGATTTCATTATCCTTGACATGGAAGAAGACAAAAATGTACCTATCATCATTGAAAGACCATTCTTGGCGACAGGACGAACTGTGATTGATGTATAAAAATGAGAACTAACTATGAAAGTTCAGGACCAAGAAGTTACTTTCAATGTTTTCAAAGCCATGAAATTCCCGAGCGATGAAAAGGAAGAAGAATGTTTTAGAATTGATGTTGTTGATAGTATCGTTCAGGATACTGATACAAATCCCACGGACAAACTTGAAGCTTGCATCACCAACATGATTGACAATGAGCAAGATGCTAAAATCCTGGAATGTATCAACTATCTTGACAAACCATTCCGATTCAAATCGACACCACAAGTGGAAAGCCTGGAACTGCCAAAGAAAGATGGAATCAAGCATTCGATTGAAGAACCACCGCAGTTGGAGCTTGATGAGTGGTATTTATATCATTATTTCCCACTCATTTAACCTAATATTTTGTATAGTTTCTCAAGGTTTGTGAACGTTTTGATGTGTTTTATAGTTATTTTACAGATAAATAAAGTTTGGGAAGCATTTGAAGCAATTTGGGCAAAAATAGAGGAAAAATGACAAAGGGCAATTATGTAATTTGTCAGCGTCGCAACGCCAAGACTCTACATGTCGCGACGCCTAAATTGAGCCTGTCATGCTAACATGCGCCGAGGACACGTGTCAGAATCTGAGAAATTTGACTCGCTAACGTGCGACGGAACTTGCTAACGTGCGCCGGAACTTGCTAACGTGCGCCGTGCCACGTGTCATCATCACAGAAGATCAGTTAAAATGCGCCATGTGCCACGTGTCGAAATCTCATTGGACCAAAGCAAGCGCGTGCCACGTGTCAATCTCTCATTGGATCGAATCATCGACGAATCACATTCTGCCACGTGTCGACCTCTTATTTGACCGATCCTAAGCGCGTGCCACGTGTCATTTCTCATTTGACCAAAATTTCAGCCATTCACCGTGCGCCACATGTCGTCTTCTGATTGCGCCGCTCTGCCGCATGACAAGTGTCATCTCCTGATTGTGCCGACAATGCGCGTGGTCAAAAGCCGCGTTGACTGAAAACGCGTTCTGGCGTCGCGACGCCAAGCACTTAGGCGTCGCGACGCCGGTTCCAGAAAATGTCTATAAATTCAGTTCAGTTTCACTTCATTTCTTGTGCTTTCCTTGGGAGCTTTTCCCTGTTTTTAGAGGATTGCATCTAATTTTTGTAAATAAAAATAATATTTAATTTATGTATTTTAATTTTCAGTAGTAATAATAGTTCTTCTTCTCTTCTTCTTCTTCTTCTTCTCTTTTCTTTTATGTTTTGTAGTTAAATTTCCGCTGGGGTAAAAGGTGAAAACTTTAATATAATTATCTAGGTAAATCTCACTTAATTATAATTTATAAATTATAATTTAACCATATTAATTAAGGTCAGACTTTATTACCGCCTATATGGTCGGGGTTAAATATAAATTACTTTACCGCCTATATGGCTGGTCTTTATGTGACAGATAATTACCGCCTATATGACTGGTGTAGTTGGACTAAATGGATTACCGCCTATATGGCTGGTTTTAATTGTTTAACATTATTAATTCCTGAGAAAGCAGAACTTAAAATAATTTATATATTATAATAACTGAGATTCCTAGATAAGAAATATTAAATGTGGATCCTCTAACCCCATCATTTTATTTTATTCTAGGGAAGTGATGAAACATAATATTCACACTTAATAATTGATTTTCTTTTTATGGGTAATTCTTTAGTTTGTTTATTGAGTCTTAAGCTTAATGCTTCTTGTTGTCTGATCACCAATAAGATTGATATGGTAAACTTAAAATGAACTAGACATAGGGATTTTAGGTTTCAGCCTTAGATTCAATAGCCCACGATCTTCCTTGAGGATAGATAACCCTTTAATAGATTTCCTTACAGGATAGACATATACCTGTCGGGCAGAGGTAGCCATAATTGGAACTTAATCTTAATGAATCCAGGTAATTTGGTTGACATAGGAATATGGTTCAATTGGGTTATACTGGGTATTTGTGTCTGACCATCGGAAGAGGCTTTTGCCTATCATTGTGTACCAGGTTAGCAAATTAATTTATTACACATAGATAAGAGATTCAATTCATCTTTATAATAATATTGTGTGGAGTCACGACCCTAAATCCTTGAGTCTTTTCTTTTATTTTCCTTAGTATTTTCTTTTGAGTCTGTTTTTATTTTATTTTGCAAAACCACATTCAACCAACCAAAAGCAATCAATTCCCTTCTCCCTATAATTAGATACCTGTAAATAAATAGTATCAATAATTAATAACAACAGTAGGAATTAAGTCCTCGTGGGATCGATATTTTTATACTACTTGAACGATACGTGCGCTTGCGTTATACATGTGTGTTTAGGCCGGTCAGAGCTGAAGTTACTTCCAAGCCATCTTAGGTATGCATTTCTTGGAAACTCTTCTGAATTACCTGTTATTATTTCTTCTTCACTAACATTGGAGCAGGAAGAAAAGTTGCTGAGAGTATTACGAGAGCACATAAGAGCCATTGGCTGGACTATAGCAGACATTCGAGGCATTAGTCCATCATTTTGCATGCACAAGATCCTTATGAATGATGAGTACAAACCCACAGTGGAGCATCAACGGAGACTCAATCCAATCATGAAAGAGGTCGTAAAGAAAGAAATCATCAAATGGTTGGATGCTGGCATCATTTACCCCATCTCAGATAGTACTTGGGTGAGTCCTATGCAGTGTGTGCCAAAGAAAGGAGGAATCACTGTGGTTACCAATGAAAAGAACGTGCTAGTCCCAACCAGAATGGTGACTGGATGGATAGTATGCATGGACTACCGAAAGCTGAACAAAGCAACACAGAAGGACCATTTTCCGCTGCCATTCATTGATCAGATGCTGGACAGACTGGCGGGACATAAGTTCTATTATTTTCTGGATGGATATTCAGGGTACAATCAGATTTCCATCACACCAAAAGATCAGGAGAAAACTACCTTTACATGTCCCTATGGTACTTTTGCTTTCCGTAGGATGCCATTTGGATTATGTAATGCTCCTGCCACATTTCAGCGTTGCATGATGGCCATATTCTCAGACATGCTGGAGCAGAGTATGGAGGTTTTCATGGATGACTTCTCTACGTTTGGAGACTCTTTTGACCACTGCTTGCAAAATTTGGAACATATGTTTCAAAGGTGCGAATATACAAACATGGTACTCAACTGGGAAAAATACCACTTCATGGTGCAGGAAGGCATTGTTCTTGGACACCGGATCTCACAAAAGGGAATCGAGGTAGACAAACCAAAGATTGAAACAATTGAAAAACTACCTCCACCGACATCAGTAAAAGGGATTCAGAGTTTTCTTTGACATGCATGTTTTTACAGGAGATTTATCAAAGACTTTTCCAAGATTGCTAAACCTCTGTGCAATCTTCTGGAGAAGGATGTGCCTTTCAACTTCACTAAATAATGACAGAAAACTTTTGAGATCTTAAAACGTAAGCTGATTTCTGCCCCCATCATTGTAGCACCAGACTGGACCCTTCCATTTGAAGTAATGTGTGATGCTAGTGATTTTGTTGTAGGTGAAGTTTTGGGACAACGCAAAGCAAATATTTTCCACACCATTTACTACTCCAACAGAACTTTGAATGAAGCTCAACTCAACTACACAACCACCGAAAAGGAGTTGCTCGCAGTTGTGTACGCTTTTGACAAATTTCGCTCCTATCTCCTGGGTCCCAAAGTGGTGGTCTACACAGATCATTCAGCAATCAAATATCTGATCACGAAGAAAGATGCCAAACCCAGATTGATCTGTTGGATACTTCTTCTCCAAGAATTTGAAGTGGAGATTTGAGACAGAAAAGGGACAAAAAACTAGGTGGCAGATCACTTATTGGGGCTCGAGAGTGGAGAAACAGCTGGCAAAGAACTGTCAATCAAAGAAACTTTTCCAGATGAACAACTGTTTGCCATGAAATAATAAGATGCCCCTTGGTATGCTGATTGTGTCAACTACATTGTGTCAGGAAAATGGCCGTTGGAATGGACAACTCAGCAACAAAAGAAATTCTTCAAAGAAGTCAAGCACTATGTCTGGGATGAGCCGTACCTGTTCAAACGGTGTGCTGATCAATTATTGAGACGGTGTGTTCCACAAGAAGAGGTCAATAGTGTTATGCAACACTGTCATTCGTCACCATACGGCGGACACTTCAGTGGAAATAAAACTGCAGCCAAAGTCCTACAATCATGTTTGTTCTGGCCCACTCTTTTTAAGATGCTTATCTTTTTGCTCTTCAATGTGACAGGTGCCATAGAATGTGGAATATTTCGAGGAGAAATGAAGGACCATTGCAAAAAATTCTGGAAGTGGAGATATTCGATGTGTGGGGTATAGATTTCATGGGACCCTTTGTTCCATCATTCAGAAACCTGTACATCTTGGTTGCTGTATACTACATCTCCAAATGGGTTGAAGCAATTGCAATATCATCCAATGATTCAAAAGTGGTGATCAAAATCCTGAAAAAAGAACATTTTCACTCGGTTCGGAACACCTCGGGTAATTATCAGTGATGGTGGCTCACATTTCTGCAACAGATACTTTGATGCACTCCTATCCAAATACGGAGTTACTCACAAGGTTGCAACTGCTTATCATCCACAGTCAAATGGACAGGTTGAAGTTTCAAATAGAGAAATCAAAAGAATCTTGGAGAGAACCGTTGGATCAACAAGGAAGGACTGGTCAACAAAACTGGATGATGCATTATGGGCCTACCAAACAGCTTACAAGACACCCATTGGTATGTCCACATATCGATTGGTGTTTGGGAAAGCATACCATCTACTAGTTGAGCTTGAGTACAATGCGTACTAGGCACTAAAAAAGTTGAATCTTGATCCACAAGCTGCATGAGAGAAAAGACTCCACCAACTTAACGAATTGGAGGAATTTCGCTTACAGGCTTATGAGAATGCCAGATTGTACAAAGAAAAGACCAAGAAATGGCATGATCAAAAAATAGTGCACAGGCAATTGGAACCAAGGCAGCAAGTGTTGTTGTACAATTCACGGTTGAAACTTTTCCCTGGAAAGTTGAAATCAAGGTGGTCAGGTCCATTTGTGATCATTCAGGTTTTACCATATGGAGTTGTTGAGTTACTAGATCCCAACACCAACGAAACATTCAAGGTTAACAGTCAGCGTGTCAAGCACTACTGGGGAGAATCATTTGAGCGACAAAAATAAAGTGTCACACTTTCAGATCCAGCCTAACATTCGAGAAGTCACGTCTAGTTGACGACGTTAAACTTAGCGCTAGCAGGGAGGCAACCCATGCAATTTGTGTATATATTATGATTTGGTGTGATTTAATTTTGTGTGTTTAGTTTTTGCAGATTAAGATATTTCAGGATGGAAGAAGTTCTCGCAAATCTTCACAAGCAATTTCCTTCTCTCCCTTAAAACTCTATGATGAAAGTCTACAAAGCTCGCTTGGAACGGATGAGATTACTAACGATCCATGGTGTTCCTAATGATATTCGTTGGGTAATTGAAGCACGGGTCCGATTGGCAGGTGAGTATTCTGACTCTTTTATTTCACATCTGCCTAGTTTTGGAAGAAGCACCTATGCAAAGAAACGTAGAGCTAAATAAATGGGTGTTTCTTACATGTGCACGCTGGAATTGCAATACTCGTTGTCGTTCTTTAGGAATGGTGTCTGATAATCGCTAAGACAAAATTAAATTCATTAAGGATGGCTTGAGTAAGGAGTCTGTAGATAATATATCTTCGACTCTTGAGACGCATCCCAGTGGATATGTTCATATAGCCATTCGTAAATTGCATACACAATTCCAAAAAGAAAGACAACAGTTAAGTCTTGGGAATCTGACTCAAAAAGACCCTGTTTGCCAATTTATAAGAAAATTGGATGGGAAGCTTGTCCCTGACGCATAGACGTCAATCAAGCCGCTACTTTTCTTGTACATATTATATCTCTTTGTCTTTTCCTAATAATTGTGATTTGTTTTGTTGTTTTCTTTTACTTTCTCCGACAGGATCCAGACCTTTTTGACTATCACGATTTATTTTACTGTTAACTAATAATTATCAATTGGCAGGTACTAGTGCTATTATTTTACTCACCCTTTTCAGGTATTATAAATTCAACTCATCATTGCACTTTTGAAGACATCCAGAGTAAAATATGGAAGACACTTCAAGAAGACGAGTTGAAAACATCTGTGTGTTTTCCGGTACTAGTGTTGGTGTTAAGCCAAAATACGTAGAGTCAACACAAGAATTGGGTCGAGTCTTAGCTGCAAGGAATATGCACTTAGTATATGGCGGAGGTAATCTTGGACTTATGGGGATCGTTTCAAAATTTGTACAGGAGGGAGGCAGTCTTGTTTTGGGAATCATCCCAAAACCTTTGGCAGAGGCGAATCTTATTGGACCATCAAACGGAGATGAACTTATTGTGCCAGGTATATCCGAGTGACTAGTGGAAATGATTAATCGTGCTGATGCATTTATTGCTTTGCCAGATGGCTTGGGTACATTGGAGGAAATTTTTACAGTGTTATCTTGGGCGAACTTGAACATACACCAGAAACCACTTGGACTGTACAACGTTGAAGGATTTTATGATTTTCTTTGTGTGTTTCTTGATGATGCCCGGAGAAATGGGTTTGTGTCAAAACCTTTAAAAGAACTCCTCTTCACTGCCAGAACTGCTCCGGATCTAATTGACCAAATCTTAGCCTATGAACCACAAATTGACCCTATCCTTTCAACGATAAATTGGTCCGAGGACGATCGTGGTAAGATGTGTTGGATTAATCTGGATCTTAACCTTTAACTTTTCGTGTAGAGTTTCAATTAACCATGTACTATCTTCTAAACTCTTTTTCTATTGTTTAAGACATTGGGGACAATGTCCCATTTAGGTTTGGGGGAGGAAATTAGTTGATTAGTATCTTGTTTTTAGTTGTGTGTTGTTTTTATTTTTAGGCCAAATTTTTTCGAAAAATACAAAAAAATTGAAATATTTTCAAAAATATTTTGCGTTTTTGTTTTTATTTTGACTAAAAAGGTGAAATTGGTAGATATAGCTGAGTAAGGAATTTCCACTCCTGAGACGTATCTCAAACCTATTTCGGAACAGGTTAATTTTTGTTTATTTCATTTTAAATTATTTAATTTGTGAATTCTCCATAATACTGACTAAAATGGATCTTCATATGCTCAGTTGGCAGGTATTATCAACATGCATGGTAACATACATACATGAGTTATAATTGAAAAGTTTGTAATATTCAGTGCTCTAGTTTTATTAGAGGCAGCATCTCAAAAAGTGATGGAGTAAAAAAAAAACGTCTGAGATATGAGTTATTAAGTCTGTAGGGTGTTTTAACACCTAGTGCCCTAAAGCCAACTGGTTTGGGAGTCACTGGCCCAAAGCTCGCTACGTAGATCAAAGATGCTGTAAAAATATATATATATGAAGTCTGAGTAAATAAGTCCGTAGGGGTGTCTTAACACCTAGATCAAAGATGCTGTAAAAATATATATATATGAAGTCTGAGTAAATAAGTCCGTAGGGGTGTCTTAACACCTGGTGTCATAAAGCCAACTGGTTTGGGAGCCACCGACCCAACACTCGCTACATAGATGGAATATTGTATATAAAAAAAATAAAAAAAAATAAAAGAAAAAATTTAGAAAAATCAGAAAAATTATTCCATTGCTGCAAAAAGGTGTGAATTCTGATAAAACTTTAGGACAAAAATATTACTCTCTTATCAACTGCACTTGTGACTGTTGTGGGAAAAAATGAGTTGATTAATATTTTTTCGGATGTGCATATGTAGAATGGTAAATATAATCGGAGAATTTAATTTCAGTAATTTAGAAAGAAAGAAAACAACTAGTAACTTGGAGTAGAAGTTTCACATGATTAGTCACTAACTTCTTTATTCTCTTTTCTCTTGTCTTTTTGCTTTTGTGTGCATTAGTTTTATTATCTTTTTACTTTTGTAAAACGTTTGTGGGTATCGTTGCTGTAAGCCCTCACGAGGCTATAACTCGTCCACTAGGGACACCTAGGGGTTTAAAGGCTTGTTGCATATGCTAAATACAACCGTGATCCCTACGAAAATGGCTTAGTTTAATTTTAATTATTTATTGTATTTTATTTTATTATTTTGCTCGAGGACTAGAAAAATATTAGGTTTGGGGTGTGATGAGTGGAAAATATATCAATATTTACCGCCCCTTTTACTTAATATTTTGTTTAGTTTCTCAGTTTTGATGAACGTTTTGATGTGTTTTAGTTTATTTTGCAAATAAAATAATATTGGGACATAATGAAATCATTTAGGATTAAATTTAGGTCAAATAAGGGCAAAAATTAGACTTGACATATTAATTTTGGAGATTGGAAACTTGAAAGGGCGTTTTAACGAAGTGCAGTTTTGGAAATTCCAATTTTGCGCACCTGTCGTATTTTGGGCTTAACTTTTTACTCCGATATCGGATTGAGCTGATTCAAGTTCCAGATTAAATAAGACTCAAATATATACAACTTTTAAAGACAAAATGATTTCTAATTCTGAAGAGTTCATGCTCGAAATTGATGAACCATCCAGAAGTGTGTTGTGTGTAATTATTAAAGTCATTTTCAAAGCAAAAAATAAATTAATAAATAAAAAATAAAAATTATCAAATCACCACCAAACATGATAAGAAATTAGTGGAGCAATTAATAATGGATTTGGTGGAGCAATTAGTGGAGCAATTAATAATGGATTTGGTGGATGATTTGATGGAGGCAAAATTTTGCCTATAAATACCAAGCTATTTCATTTGTAAATTCATACTTTCCTCTAAGGAATTCCTTAAGAATACTAAGAAGATTGTATCTTGTTTGTTTATTTACAGCTTTCAGTAATTAATTTCCACTTTCGCACTTTCTTTTCTTTACTTTTCAGTTTTTACTTTCCACAATTTACTTTTACGCACAATACTTTTCTTTCTTTAATTTTCAATTTTTACTTTTCAGTAATGAGGAGGTAACTCCCCTTTGCTGGGGTAAAAGGTAAAACTTTTATTACTAATATTTAGATTAATCTCCCTTAATTATAATATGTAAACTAGTTAAAACCTGACTTAATGAGGATACTGCCATATTGGTCGGTTGGTAATTATTTAAATTGGTTTTAACCTGACTAAACTGGATACCGCCTGATTGGTCGGTTGGTAATTAATTATTAATTTGACTTAATCTGGATACCACTTATATGGCTGGTTGGTAATTATCATGCAAAGTTAATATATTATATTAAGGGAGATATCTAAAATAGAAGTAATAAAAGTTGATCCTTTTACCTCAGCATTTTCTTTTATTGTACTTTTACTTTATTTACTTTTCAGCAATTTACTTTCAGCATTTACTTTTCAGCAATTTACTTTCAGCATTTACTTTTCAGCAATTACTTTCAGCATTTACTTTTCAGCAATTTACTTTCAGCATTTACTTTTCAGCAATTTACTTTTCAGCAATTTACTTTCAGCATTTACTTTTCAGTAATTTACTTTCAGCATTTACTTTTCAGCATTTAATTTTCAATATTTAATTTCATCATTTACTTTCCGTCATTTACTTTTCAGCAATTTACTTTTCAGCATTTTACTTTATGTCTTTTATTTTATTTACGTTTTACTACCCTTAATATGTGTCGTAACTAAGCCAGTTATCTGAGGTTGTGATGAAATCCAATATCACCGGTTTATAAGGGGTTATTTTATAGTTTGGGTAATTTAAAGGTTTACTTATTAAGTCTTAAGCTTGATGTGTCTTGTTAATTGGCCACTAATAAGATTGATATGGTAAATCTAAAATAAATTTGACAAAGGAATTTTAGGTTTCAGCCTTAGACTTAATAGTCCACGATCTTCCTTGAGGATAGATAACCCTTTAATAGATTTCCTTACAGGATAGACATATACCTGTCGGGCGGGGGTAGCCATAATTGGAACTTAAACTTAATGAATCCAGGTAATTTGGTTGACATAGACATATGGTTCAATTGGGTTATACTGGGTATTTGCGTCTGACCATCGACAGAGGCTTTCGCATAATTTAGTGTTCCAGGTTAGTAAACCGATATATTACACAAACATGAAATAACTACTTCATATTTTAAAAGATATTAGAAAGATTCACAACCCTAGATAGTTTCCTAATATTGAATTTTCTTAAACCTACTTTCGTGCAATTTTATTTACTTGTTTTTAAATTTAAAATCATCACCATTTCAAATCAATCAATCAACCTGTTAGATACTAGTAATCATTTGACCTCATAAAATTAATAGATTAGGTATTAAGTCCTCGTGAGATCGATACTTTTTATACTACTTGAACGATATGTGCGCTTGCGTTATACGCGTGTGTGTAAGCACCGGTCACAAACATCTTGGGATATGTCATTTGTCTTCCCAGAAGACTGTGACTATTTTGCCTTTGCCCCTTTTCACATCCCTAGAAGTCTTCAGCCAAGCCTAGACCTTCTAGGATGTAGAAGTAAGATGCGCCTTGCGCTTCTTGCCCTTTTGCAAGCTCTGGCTGTGTCTCATTGAGCATAGCCATTAACTCTCAAAGAGTTTTCTTTTGCAATCAGTACTTCTAAGATGTAAGAATAGATCTATGAAGATCCTTCAATTTCAATATCATACTATAAGGATCTAATCCTTAGTTCTGATGAAGAAATTAAGGAGTCTTTGCGGCAAGCATAAAGGATTGAGCACTAAAGTTTTCATCACGATGAGTTTTCCAAAGCTCATGCTCTACTATTTGCTCAACTCCGGGCTTAGGCCCGAGAGGTCGCTCTATCAAATAGATTAACTTCTCAACTCGCAGGACTATCATGAGATTCATTTCCAAATATGAAAATTAAAGCCGTAAAAGACATTTTTCACCTAGGATTATGTCCTTTAACGCTAATCTTTCAAGTCATCTTGATTGCTATAGTCCAACTATCCAATCAACTATTTCAGGTACAATCTAATATAATGATTACTATAGTCTAACTATATAATTAACTACAATTTGATTGGTTAAATTCAAATATATTGATTACTATAATCCAATTATATAATCAACTATAAATGAAGTAGTTTGAATACATTCCAACTGTTTAATTAAAACAACAATGGAATATTAGTCCAACTAATATATTCAAAAATAATTAATGACGAAAAATGAAATGAGCGCGTATTGGCATGTATCTAAACGAAATTGTAAATTTAATACTTGCCTCCCACTATTTTTCGGCGAGCCTCTAACCCTTTGTGGAGTACTCGGGAAACCTAGTTTCCTAGTGGGCTAGGATCCCATTGAATAACACAACCTTGACTTTGGCCAACAAATTGTATGAAACTTAACTCGGTAGATCTCTAAGATCAATTGGATCCCATCCAATCCCTAGATCCAGTAGGTGGACCTCCAAGTCCGAAACATATATCCAATATATGCCAATATATCCAATATATTCCCTAACATTTTTCCTATGTATCAACTAAGCCTTGGATTTGGCTCAACAAGCTTAATGAAACCAGTTAAGCCTGACCCATTGACAGTGGGAAAGCTTCGTAATCGAGGTCGATGAACAAGAAGTGACCTTGAATTTGGCCAACAAATCATAACTTGCCCAAGATGTACGATATGGAACAAAGCTTTCGTGATTCAAACACATCCGCGATGGATAAAGGTCTTGACTTTGGCCAACAAACCAATGCAAATCTTGGATCTTGAGAGAGAATCACTCAATGGAAGGAAAAACACTTAATAATAAATGAGGGTTTTTCGCATAAATTGGCAACCAATTTATTATCTTTAATTAGGTCTCATCATACACCCTTAAGCATGCATTCTAAAAGCATAATAAGGCACAATAAAATTAATAATGATATGCGGATGGATATACAACAAATTATTCCTAGAACAAATCTCTCCATTTCCTCTCCCCGGCTAGCTCTATTCTAACTTCTACCCAATTACATAATACATTAAAGAAACCTCATTTACATTGAGGGGAATTGGTGAGAAGAGAATTACAAAGAGTCAAGAGATAAAGGCTGGACACGCATGTCCAATTTAATAAATTCTAAATTTATTACAACAATTTCCAAAATTGCCCTCACCCATCTAATATCCATCCGATATACATTATTCATACAATACATCCATGTATTCACACATAACATGTTATTCAATCAATGTAATCCAATTAATTAATCTTTGAATTAAGTTATCATCCAATGTTCGAACAACGATTTGATTTGCGCGAGTCCAACTCATTTAAGAATAAGTACTCAAAGTGCATATTCTTGAATTATGTCGAACTAGAATATTAAATCCAATTTAATTCGTATTCAATACTAATTCATATTTAATTCTAAATTAAATAATTACACTTAATAATGTACTTTTTCGACTTAGATTCTGAATCTAATCTTAATGGGTCTCAAAGGCCCAATTAACATCCAATGTCAACTTAATTTAAAGTCCAATGGGCTTTTAATTAATTTCTTAAGGCATGGACTTTGGCAACCAAAGCCCAATAAGGAATCACATTTTGCCATAAAATTAATTTCAGCCCATTAGGCCAATTTAAATATTTAAAGGCTCATTTATTATATTTGGACTTAACAGAATGGTTTTAGGCCCAATTTGGATCCAATCCAATTGCCCTAAACCAACTTGGCCCAACCAAGCCCATTAGGCCCAAATATAACAACATTAGTCCAATTCCAAATTAAAGACTAATTTATTAAATTATAATATTCCAAATATCATAATTTTTAATTAAAGTGTATAGCCATAATTAATTAGTTAAATTAACATTTCTAAAACACCAATTTAATTAATTAATCATGCTTTATCATTTTCAATTCATGTCCAGCACAATTGAAGCAAAATCAACTCATAACATGCTCATCAAGCTCACGGCAATTAGGCATTTTTATATCCAATTTTTATTTCAATCCAATTAAATCACAAATCAATATACTCATGCATTTTAAACACATCCAATGGTCTAAAAATCAAAAATCACCATGAGCTACAAGGGTCATTACATTCGGCCATCATAAAGTAATAAGGGAAAAATTTTCTAATCAATTTTTCTCCAAATTAATCATGCATAACTCTAAGTTATCATAATCTAAACATAACCAAACATTCAATTTGACGAAATCATGCTCCAAGGAAAAATACCCAAATTCAAGTTTATGAACCCTAATTATTTCATGCTTAAAATTGGCTCTGATATCATTGTTAGGTTCTCCTAGAACATGCCAATGATCTATTAAACATAAAATTTTATGAATAATCAACAAAGTTTGCGGAAAAAACACTTACATTGATCGACTATTGGATGTAGAGACAACAAAAATTTCCAACCATTGTGTAGTGCTCCAAGCTCTCGTTTGTATGAATGGTTTAGCTCCAAGCTTGATCTTTGAATTCCAAACTCAAGGGGATAGTTTCCCTATCACCTTTTTTTGACTCATTTGATGTGCTAGCATGCAATATTTTGAAACAAAATCAAGAACACATGAACCCTAGGTTCACTCCACTTTGGAGAGAATAAGAGGAAGTGGATTCGGAAATTAGGCTTAAGGGAGATAGAGTGTGTAACTTGTTTTGTGTAATTGTTTTTCAAAAATTAAATACACTTTTCCAAATATCCAAAGTTGGTAATTGTCAATCACAAGTCAAAAAAAAAAATGCTTGTGTAACTTACAAGCTAACACCAACTAACAACTTCCATCAAGCTAAAGTGACAAAGTTGACTAGTGATGTGACTTGTGGGCCCCACTTTAAATTCAAAATTCGAGTGGGCCCGCTAAACACATTTCGGGCTCAGGTTCGTTAATTTCGAATTAACGAATTTTCCCTTGCGACTTAATTAAATCAAATTTAATTAAATAATAATGCATCGCAAAATTATTACGAAAGTCGCTTACGAATTAATTCTAAATTAATTCGTTCGCCCGAATTAAAATCCTATTTTAATTCCGCGTCGAAATCAAATTTCATTTAATATATCGAATATATTATTTAATCGATTAATTCCAAATTAATCGTTCTCTCTCTTCTAATCGAATTTTATCCCAGATAAATTCTCGCCGTAATTAATCCAAGATTAATTTTCTCTCTCTCATAATTAATCCCAGATTAATTTTGTTCGAGTTATACGTCATCGGTGAATCTTCGGGAAGCGACCCATGAGAGCCATGGATATGTTGGCAGTAAATCCGGTCGTCGGACTATCCGAACACGTGCGTACCCCATACCATGTTCTTACCGATTTACAAGACATGGTTGGCTTCTAGCAAAGCACCGTGCCTACCCAATTCTCTAGAAATATTCTTTAAGGAATACATAATCTTTTTCAGGCGTAGTAAACGTAGTATTGCGTATTACAATCCAGTATCAGATGTCACATGCCAGGCCTGGGGCTGGAATTGTGTCTGCCCCGTACGAATTATATATCAGATCTCTGGTAACTAGTCTCTATAATCGGATAATCATGACCTAATCATATTATCCCGATGACTATAGTACTTAAGAGTACTAGTTCTGTATCCTACATGATCATCATCTCCATATGCTGAAGTGATACTTCCATCTTGACATCATACCCAATACACTACGATTCTCAGTATACCCAGAAGAGGTGCACACAGAACATGTTAAAGCCCCGGACGACCAAAACCAAAGTATATTGATTGTCGCAAGTATTAGCGATGCAAGTCTCAAGTTAAGACCAAATACACCTACCCTGATTCGGATTCCCATAGACACATAGTCATACTACCAATGGGATTCTGATGGGTCTATCCAGAGCGAAGCTGTTTCTGTACCATCAGTAAACAAAACCTCATATTACACTTGCATGAGTATCCAATACCCAAATATATGAGAACTATGTCGTTACGCTTCCATAACACGCACTAGTGTAATACTTGCCTATTCCGCATTATCGATGTCCAGTCTCGATAATACTACGACTAGGGATATTTAATGATTAAACCTTACGTGGATTAATAATGTCTCATATCTTATTAATCTGGTACTAATCATATAGACTTTTATCATTTATAAATTTCGGTAATCCAATTATAAATGATAAAAGAGCAATTTCCTTTGTCACATAGTTAATTTGTACAACAACCCAATGTTTTGTACAAATAGTGATGCTATGGGTCATAATTATCCAACACTCACTACCTTGCTTATGACAACATCTACTGGTTCAAATACTCAGCAACAGACTTATGCAGAAGAATAACTAGATAAACCTATGGAAGATCAGACCCCTTAAAAAAACCACAAAAACTAGTCAGTGGTCCTTAATTTACTTTCGTTGGACTTTTACCATCCAAATGGCGTGATAAAATCCATGAAATGGCTGCCTGGATTGATTTACATATGACCAGGCTAGGAGATACTTTCAATGATGTTCTTAGAGAATTCTCTACTAGATTCACTAGAACTCTTGGAGATTGGTTTCAAATTATTAGAGCTTATAGATAATTACAGTTTGTTCAGTATGAATCCGTTGGCTCAGCCCTCAGATGAATTCATATGAAGTTCATTGAAGATGTCTCAGCCATTGATAAACAAACAAGAAATGATCACTTCCAGATGAAGTGTTGTTTGTTGAAAACCAAAGATCTGGAAATCCATTATCAGCGCATGTCACAGAAAAACCATCTTCTCAATGGTGTGAATGATGCCAATCTTCAACATACCTATGTTTCTTCTTTACCAATTGAGTTACAACTAAACATACAAAGAGCTATTCTCCAAGTGAAGAAAGAAATGAAAGATATTTCTCTTCGAGGACTTCACCACATGGCTCTTATGGCTCGCGAAAGGCTTTGTGAGAACCAAGACATGTTCAAGATGTTTCTTGAACAACAGAAGCTTATGAAATCAGCTTGCCATAAATCCTACCTTGAGATCAAGTGCAATGATAAAAATGACACTTGTCCCTCTAGAATAAATCTCATTTCCAGAAGTGTGGCAAAATGGTGAAGAAGTTCAAACCAATGAAGAACTTTAAAAGAAAGTTTAAGTTCTTTAAAAAGAAGTCATTCCGTGGAAAAGGAAAATCATCCGGCAGATGTTTTGTCTATTGGAAGAAATGGAATTTCTAAAAAATTATCATAAGAAACCAGAAAAAGCAGCTAAGCTTATTGATTAGATTCACAAAATCACTCTTCTCGATCTCGAGAATGTTGAGATTGAATCATTGTTCTCTGAACAAGAAGAATCTGGCCCAGACATAGTCTGTGCTAATGATGAATTTTCATCCACCCTGGCCTAGACACAGTCTGGCCCAGACACAGTCTGAACAATAAGAATCATTGTTCTTCAGATTTAAAAACATCCACTGATGATGAAGTTTCTAATTGCATCCCTGCATTTTCCTCACAACCTTGTAACATTTCATCCATCCTTACAATTAAAAAAACCATACATATTCCTTTGGTCCAGATACAAATCCTGTCATCCAAATATGACTGACCAATTTCCCTCATTGGATTCATTGACACTGGTGCTCATAGGAGCATGATGAGCCCTACAGTCATATCATAATAGTTTTGGAAGGAACACCATGAGCATTTTAGAGCTACTGATGGAAAAGTCTTCAGGACTGATATCATTATCAGACGTCCTATTAGTTTTCAGTTTTTCCCTGAATGCACAGTATGGACAACAGTTTTATGAACAAATCTTCTCGACAAAGATTTGCTAAATGGCTTTGATGTTTATCATCAAACTAAAAAGCTACAAATCTTTTTTGATGGTATTCGATTCAAAAGATCAATCAAGTCTCTTACTAACATTCCTAAATTGTTTGCCTTATCAGAAGCTCTACCAGATTACTTAGCCATATTTACCAAGTTACTCTCTTCATGTTATGATTCTCACTCACAATTCAACCATCCAAAACCTTTGTGGAAAAATCAGAATTTCTTCATTAAGTTACTATTCAAGATTAATGATGATGTCAATCCAACCAAAACTACCCATCCGGGTATGACACCATCTGATTTAGCCATAGCTCATCAATAGTGCAATGAGCTATTGAAAAAAGGTCTGATTGAGCCTACAAAGTCAGATTGGGCATGTCAAGCATTCTATGTGAAAAAAATCTAAGATCATTAGAGGAAAGAAGAGATTAGTCATTGACTATAAACCTATTAATCATTTCCTTCAAGATGATAAATTCTCTCATCCAAAAATCAGTTCTTTTTTCCCCACTTTGTTGATGCCCATATTTTCTCTAAGATCGATCTTAAAACTGGTTTCGGTAGCTTGATATTGATCCAACATATGGATATAAGACAACCTTTTGTATTCCAAATGCCCATTACCAATGGATTGTTATTCCTTTTGGTCTCAAAGTAGCCCTATATATTTTTCAAAAGGTCATGACCCCGTATATTTGAGGCCATTCCCCATAGTGCTCTTATATTCATTGATGACATCTTACTATTATCAAAAGATCCAAAAGCTCGTTATCATTTGTTAGAATAGTTTGAGTCCATAGTCCATAGTCCAGGCCTATGAGATTTTGCTATCCGAAAAGAAAAGTCATATTGGTCAATCCAGTATTGACTTCCACGAGATGTAATTTCATGATGGAAAATACCAGCCAGGTCGACACATTATACATGAACTTATTTGATTTCTGATGAACATTTATCCAAGAAGCAAATACAACAATTCCTTGGATAGTTATGTTGGGGCGAATATAGAACTCCTAGGATCGGATCGATACCCCCGCAATGGAAGTGGGTATAACCCATGGATATCAAGCATGGGTGTATTTTTAAATATTTTAATGAAATATCATATTTCATTACGAGTGTTTAGGGAAAAATCGGAGATAAACCGGAGTCCGAAAGAACCAAATCAGGATAAAAACGTAGAGGAGCGGTTCACCCGAGCCAAACAAACACATTTGCACAAGCTGCTTAACATGTTGTTTATGCAACATGCTATGCAGCAACATGATGCGTTGCAGCGAAAAAAATTGCGCTACAACGCAGTGCTATCGAGAATTTTGCCTATTCAATATTTTTTTTTAATTTCTAAAAACCTTAAACGCCAAAATATTTTTAATTTCAAAACCAACCACAACAGATGTTATACGAAAAACACACACATATATATATATATATATATATATATACACATTTCTTTGAATCAAAACACAGACCAAAATAGAATCCCACAATGAAATGATTCATTAACGATTTTAGGTCGTCAAATGTGGTCAAATGATTCTAGAATGGTAGCAATAGCTCCAAGCTATCATCTAGAGTTCCAAACTCTAATTTTATATCTATGTCCAACATAAATATTTTAACCCAATCACAAACATATTGTGTTTATACTTCCAAAGGATCCGTATATAATTAATTAGCCTAATTTCAATATCAAGTTATGTTATTATGTATCCAATACATAATTCATCACTATATGTCTCACTAATCATAACTCACTAATGAAAACATAGTTTTAGAGAAGATCAAACTTTCCTAACAAGCTTGATTCCAAGATTCAGTATTCTTCTCATTTGAAATGTTGTGGAGAACTTTCAAAGCTAGCAAGCTTGGTTCCAAGATCTAATCTTCTTCTCCTTATTTTTATAGAGAATTCTAAAAAACTAGCAAGCTTGGTTCCAATATCCAATCTTCTTCTCCTTGTTGAAAATTATAGAGAAATTTCAAAGCTTATCTCAATACTTCTTTTACTTTGGCTAATATGTCTAATTCTAGCTTTTTTTAGCTTTCTCAAACTTGATTAAAAACTTACTCAATCTTGCATTTTATTGTAAAAATTATATTGTAAAAGTTCTAATCAAATTTTAGGTGGGCTTAATCCAATTTGTCCAAATATGTATAATTAGGTTTAACTAGTCACCTTTGTCTACCACTTTGATTTAATCCAATCAAATCAAGACAAATTTTATTAAATGGATTAGTACATTGCCTACCACTTTCATTTAATCCAATTAAATCAAGACAAATACATCTATTATTACCCCAAAAATTGACCCTAAAACAGTCCAAAACAGTCTCCAAACTGCACCCCAAATACCGCAAACAACAACCAAACATAACAACCAGAAAATATAGCGAAAACGGAGCAAACAACCTCCCAAAACAGCGAGGCAACGAAGGAAAACAACGAACCAGTACATCAGAAAAGTTACGGAGTATCAACCCTTTCGACAACCGTGTAACGCACTTCCAAGAGGCGACTTAAGAGGTTAGACCTGATGGCACCCTTTTATTTATTCCCGCTCTTTTTCTGTTATTTGTTATTATTTCTTTGCATGCGTATTGTTGATTCATGTATGTTATGGCCATGGGATGAATGATTTTGTGCTATCTCTCGTGGTATATCGGATGGAAACCCGGACGTAAATTTCGTAGCCGAATTTGAATGGACGGTAGTGCAGTCAGAACTCGGGATACAATTCCACGTACCACTTGAGAAATGCACATATTTCGTTTTATCCAATCTTGTGTTTATTCATTGTTTATTAGAAATAATATGTTACTTTTATGCATGATTAGGTTGTTTAGTATGTTATTTTTATGCATGATTTAGTTGATTATTTCCAAGCATGATTTAGTTACTTCCTTCGCATTAGGAACTTAATTATATCACTTCTACGTTTATGTTTAGATTATTATTTATTTACATTGCCATGCTTATCGATTTAATGTCTTCATGAGATTGCGTGTTTACCGTTATTTTGACTTACTTTCATGCATGCAAACTTAGATATAGGTTGTATGCGAACTAGATGTAAGTTATTCTTGCGTAGACTCGGTTATATTATTACATAAATCCGTTCATTACAAGTGGCATAAGTAAGGGACCATTCCGAACCTAACGGTTTGAGGTCTTCCCTTGCGAGGAGTGAGTGCGGCCTTAAATCATTTTTCCCAGTTCACACTGGGTGGCGACTTCATTTTATTTCTCCCATTTAGTTCCCCTGCGGGCTACTCCGTACTCACAACCGGGCCACGAGCCTGGGACAGCGTCGCCGATTTTTGTGTCCTACAGTCTAGCGACTCCACTGCGGATAGAGAATCGGCCCCGAAATAATGTCTTGTAATGTTTGTGCTTTAGTTAACCGTGTCTACCGTGGGTTGAAAGAGGTTTAATCAAAGGCGCTATTAGAGCTAGGTAATGGTTTGGTGTCTTCCTTCATTCACTACCTTTCTATAAGGAAAAGTTGTGAAGGCACCTAGATAATCATTTACTCGAAGCTTACCGTGATGGACTAATTTGGAGGACCTATTGTTTATTCCTGTCACCAAGGCGATAAGAGCCTAAGAGGCTTGGGTATTTAAGAGAGTTCGCTCCACCCTCCATCTGGGGAATCTTCAATAGGAAATCCATTTGACAGTCAGTCACGCATCATAACTAATTGGCACGTACCTGAAGGTATAAAAAAGGTGCGCTCACTTGGTCGCTCGAACCCTTGAGTGGGGAGTCCTAGTTATGGGCAACCCTTAGTCGGCGAGAGCCTTTGTCTATACTCCTACAAACTGGCATGTGAACCATAGTTGTATGACTTATAGAAGCCACCATTTTTGCTTGTGTTTGGGACCATCATCATTTGGATTCAGTTGGACTTTTTGTCATGAGATGTGATCTTGTTGGGCCATTTAAACTGGGACGAGTTTGTGTCTTATGACGATTGGGCCAAAAGTTTCTAAAATGCTGATGGGCCACTTTGTGTTTGGCCCCCCCTATCATTTGAAGTTGTTTAGCCACATTATCGCAAAAGTGTAAACCTGTTGGGCCTTTTTCAACTGGGACAAGTTTGCACCTCGCAATAATGTGATTGAATGCTTTAAAATGATAATGGGCCAACTTGTATGAAAACCTTGACGTACTTAGAAGTTCCAAACATGATCCAAATATGTCAGAAGCATGAGTCCGATATCTGTTTTGATAACCATATGCATATTATACCTCATACATCGCACGCATCTCATGCATCTCATACATACATGCATCATGTTAACCCTGTGTCTTAAAAGCCATCATAGATATCTGTTGGGTTAGGGGTAAAAGAAGACTTGTCAAAAAGATTTTAGCGAACATGGATATTGGGAAAGGGAAGCCGAGAAACAGAAAACTTTACGACAATGATAGAAAGGCCATTGGGGAGCCTTCAGCAAAAAAAAAAGTGAAAAAAAAAAATTGTTTGTTTTTAGTCCTTAATAGTTAGGCATAAGTCCAATGATGAAATCGTTTGTTTTAAGGTGAAATCTTAGAAACGATAAACTCTTTATGTGCTATTATCTGATACTTTGAGTGATTGATCTATGTTAGACTCGTAAGCACTTCACTATTGGTTCTTAGCGGTGAAAACCTGAGTAGTTGGCAAGGTGACTAGTTGAAGAAATTGTAGGTCGGTGAATGACCGTTTGCTTAGATGTCTATCTTGATTTGCTTATGTTATGATGTGTGGTATGGTTGAAAATGAAAGAAAAGTCTCGAAAGAAAAGAATTGAACCACCTATAACCGATAAGCGTGAAGCTACCCATGGGCGAGTATTAGGACCACCATGAGGAGAAATGTTACCTTAAAGGGTAGGTGTGTTGAAAAAAAAAAAAAAAAAGAAGAAGTTCAAAATGAAAAGAAAAAAAGAAAGAGACAAAAGAGAAATAAAACCATACCACATTGAGCACAGAAAAGCAACTGCAGGCATAATTGAAACATCTAGGTTGGTTTGACCCATCGACCACAATTTTTGAAACAAAATCATTGAGTTGGCTTACCTGGGGATGAATCCACAAAGGAACCTTTTCACACACACTTTGAGTCTGGCTTAGATCATTTATTCAAAGACTTGGATTTGAGTTGCGTTGAATGTTTTGAAGGTTCTCTGGTTTCAATACTGGGCATTCTTTGAGGGCAATAATATGTGTAACGTTTGGGACTATTTCGTAGCATGTGATATAGTATGATGATATGGAATGCCATATCATGTAGTCCACTTTGGCCTAATGCACGAAGCGGATAGTAGAACGCTGAATCAAGTCTGGGGGTGACCAATCTACCATCCCGCGAATAAGGGATATAATGAGAACTTGAGCCATGAAGACAAAAGAGAACTGAGCAATCACTAGAATAGAACCGGCAGAGGGAAATTATAAGCAGACCCAGGAGCGACCAGAGACATTTGTAGGCAAATGGCACCAAGCAGTACACGGAAGGCCTAACCCATCGGAATAGGAAATACATCCATGCATACATGCATACACGTCACATGCACGCATTTGTTTTTGGTTGTTTTGTTTTTGTTCGCAGGTTTTGAAGAAAAGGAAAAAAGCAGCACAGTCAAGCAGTTTGGGGAATGAATCCCAGGGTCGAGGCCCATATTATCAGCAGCATCGGGAATGAATCCCAGGGTCGAGACCCACATTATTAGCAGTTTCGGGAATGAATCCCAGGGTTGAGGCCCATACTATCAGCAGTTTCGGGAATGAATCCCAGGGGAATGAATCCCAGGGTCGAGGCCCACAGTGTCAGTGGTTTCGGGAATGAATACCAGGGTTGAGGCCCACGTTGTCAGTAGTTTCGGGAATGAATCCCAGGGGAATGAATCCCAGGGTTGAGGCCAACATTGTCAGCGGTTTCGGGAATGAATCCCAAGGTTGAGGCCCACGTTGTCAGCAGTTTCGGGAATGAATCCCAAGGTCGAGGCCCACATTGTCAGCGGTTTCGGTAATGAATCCCAGAATCGAGGCCCACGTTGTCAGCAGTTTCGGGAATGAATCCCAGGGTCGAGGCCCACATTGTCAGCGGTTTCGAGAATGAATCCGAGGGTCGAGGCCCACGTTGTCAGCAGTTTTGGGAATGAATCCCAGGCTCGAGGCCCACATTGTCAGCGGTTTCAAGAATGAATCCTAGGGTTGAGGCCCACGTTGTCAGCAGTTTTGGGAATGAATTCCAGGGTCGAGTCCCAGATTGTCAGCGGTTTCAGGAATAAATCCCAGGGTTGAGGCCCATGTTGTCAGCAGTTTCGGGAATGAATCCCAGGGTCGAGGCCCACATTGTCAGCGGTTTCAGGGATGAATCCCAAGGTCGAGGCCCACATTATCAGTGGTTTCGGGAATGAATCCCAGGGTCGTGGCCCACGTTGTCAGTAGTTTCAGGAATGAATCCCAGGGTCGAGGCCCACATTGTTAGTGATTTCGGGAATGAATCCCAGGGTCGAGGCCCACGTTGTCAGCAGTTTCCGGAATGAATCCCAGGGTCGAGGCCCACATTATCAGCAGTTTCAGGAATGAATTCAAGGTCGAGGCCCACGTCATCAACTCAGTTTGGGAATGAATCCCGGGGGTCGCAGCACCTCACCACCAGATCAACTTATTTCGAAGCAACATGCAATTGACCCTAGGATTTACAATGTAGTGCGTAGTTACAACGTAGTTTGTAATTGACATCGGGAAGCGTCACTATAAGATGTATATCCTTAAATAAAGTTCCGGGTCAACATTTACTAACACGGGCCGGTTAGTAAAATCCACTGAGACCAGTACATGTCGTATATTGTGACTTGGTCCGATGGTTTATCCCAATGCACCATGAGTCTCGGGAGACTCGTATAGACATATAGGTGTTTATTTGATAAACACTGAACGACTCACCGAAGATTTCCTAATAGATGGTACACCAATATCAATATGAATCTTCTCGAGTTGAGCGAGCATAGTGGTCCTTCGACTTGAGATACAACAGTGAGATATATGAGTTATCCTCCACACTTTGATGGCAGTCACGTCACCGATCTATTAAGATCATACCTCCGCCTGTTCGTTGGGTGTGGACTGATGCTCAAGATATCTAGTGTGTATCAAGAGAGGATCTGTCAGTCCTGTGTACAGGGCATAGGCATCCTACACGTGTTTGCGATCTAGTAAATCCATGGCCGTGTTATAACTTCGAAAATCTGTTCCGAGTGTTTTTTTAGAGATCGTAAATTGAAAGTCGACTATATTATACCGAACGGATTTGACGTTCTTATCTATATCCTAGGTATAATATGGATAGCCTGTGACAGAGGGATTATACGTATGTAATGACTTCGACTTGCATAGTTTAGCGAGATTATCCGTGGTCGTCATAATTCATGAGTGGGTGAATTATGGACACAAAATTGGATTTCGTGATGGATAAACCTAAACTTAGAGAGTCCCACAATATGAAGTGTATTCGTTGAGCACTTGGGCAACGCGTTATGAATAATACAGATTATTCATAATACTTCATCGGATAAATGAGTTAATTCGAATTGTTTAATCGGTTAAACGATAACACATGCTTTAGGGGATTTTGGTCATTTAATAATTAATATGTATTTGTATTTGATACAAAATTCAATTTGATACATATTTATTAATTGTCAAATGAGACTTTGACACATGCCATAAATATATGTATTTGTTATTTAATGTAAATAAAAATATATATAATAAAAATTATATTAATTAATTATTTAGATATTTAATTGTTAAATATTTGAATAGTTAAGTAATATCAATATTTCATAAATGTTATGAAATATGTTTAATTATTATTGAAACACATGGTAAGATTTTATTAAGCCTAATGTGTGCAAATTTGATTTGCTAACATTAAAGGTTATTATAATTAATTGATTTATTTTTACAAAATGACCATATTGCCCTTATTGAGTCGGTCATCTCTTATTTTTATTTGAAATTTTTTTTCATTTCCTTTAAAAATCCACCATGGCCGAAACACAAGAGAAAAATAGCCATAAGATTTGTTTGATCAAATCATGAAGAAAATGAAGGACAATTCAAGAAAAAGCTTAGGAAATCAAGAGATTAAGGTAATGTTTTACAACCCAAATTATTTTTTGTTTTCTTGAATTTTTAGAATATTTATAGGGTTCTTTGTTTTGTGAAAATTGGGGCTTTTGGTTTTGGTGGATGGATTTGGAAGTGATGATGCATGTGTGAAGTGTTTTTGGTGCTATTATTGTAATATGTATCCAATTTGTTCGTTTGATGACATGTTTCCATTCTAGAGTGTTATGAAAACTCTTGTAATGCCTAGAATTATTCTTGGGTGGTTTATGTGTGGTGACTTTGATTGGTGTTTGGATTAATTGGACTAATGTTGAAAAATTGGATTTAAAACATGAAAAATTGACAATTTTGTGTTCTGGATCAGATCTCGAAAACAATGAATATGTTGAAAATTGATGTCATATAAATGTATTGGATGTGTTTTGGGTGTTGGAACAATTTCCGGAAATTGTTTCCGAGTTGAAATAAGTGAAAACGGTGAAAAACGGCGTTTACCGGGTGACTTTTAAGCCAACCGGGTGACGGCTATCAAAATAATGAATTTGTCACTTTTCGGGCAGCCCATGAACTGCCCTAACACTATTGGGGCTGACCTAGGCAGTCCCCATAAGTATTGGGTGGTCGATTCGGTCAAAAATGCATTTTGCGTCATTTTGCGGAAAAATATTTTTTGTAAAAGTTTCAAGAAGTTTCTACCTTATTTATGTCGTTATTTGATATCGAATAAATATGTTTAGGTGAAATATGAATGAATTATTCATATTGGATATTGAATAATTCATTCGATAATTTAAAAAATTTTAAAATTACGATTTCTCCCGAAACGCGCTTCCGTCGTTCCTTTTGCCCAAAACCCCAACAGCCACATCACCCTTTCTAGACTTCACTCAAAATTTACTGTAGCATCCACAAAAATCATAATTTTTGGCATGTTTCTGAATTGAATATGAAATATTATCCAACGTGAAAGTTGTAGGTCTCATTCTTATCTTTCCAATGATATAAAGTTCATAAATATCGGAGATCGTATGAAAAAGTTACAATCCAAATACTACGGGCTATTCGGATTTAATCTCAGAATGAATTCCGTAACAGAACTATGAAGAATTTTCCGAATATCCAAAAATTTATTTCAAGAATGTATATGTGTTCATACATGATTTATTTCATTTATCATGTTTCCCATAAGGTAATAGTCATCATGATTACCGGGGTGTTACAATTAGTAAGTTTAGAAAACTGAAAGAATTGACTTAGAGTCACAGAGTACCATTATCCGCTGTTTAATTGGGGTGCATGATTCTGACAAAAAGGGAAAAGATAAAAAAATGCTGCAAAACTCAAGAAAAATGGAAATTAGTCAAATACAAAAGAAAAGAAAAAAAAATACATTAATTACAATACACTAGGTTTGAAAGGAAAATAGATTCTTGAAAATTTGAATACTCTAAAAATGGTTTCAGACGCTATCCAATCACTTTAACTACATCACCATCCCTACGATTCTCAATGTCAATAGCTCCATATGGGTAAACATGCTTCACAATAAATGTGCCACTCCATTTGGATTTCAATTTTGCAGGAAACAAATGAAGATGAGAATTATAAAGTAAAACTTTTTGACCAATTTCAAATATTTTTCGTGAAATTCGACTATCATGAAATGCCTTAGTTTTAGCTTTATGAATTTTTGCATTCTCATATGAATAATTCCTTAACTCTTCAAGTTCATTTAATTGCAGTCTACGTTCATAACTAGAATTTTCAAAGTTTGAATTGAATGTTTTAATAGCCCAATATGCCTTATGCTCAAGTTATACAGGCAAATGACAAGGTTTTTCATAAACTAGTCGATAGAGAGACATCCCAAAGATGTTTTGAACATTATTCGATATGCCCAAAATGCATCAGTCAGTCGAAGAGACCAATCTTTGCGATTTGAGTTAACCATTTTTTTCCAAAATTTATTTGATTTCCCTATTTGCTAGTTTAACTTGACTATTTGTCTGAAGGTGAAAGGAGGTGGAAACTTTATGCGTGACTCCATAGTTTTTCATTAAGGACTCAAAAGGCCTGTTACAAAAGTGTTTACCTCCATCACTTATAATGGCCCGAGGGATTCCAAATCGACTTAAAAAATTTTCCTTAAAAAATTTAATCATTATTTTATGATCATTATTTCGACAAGTAATTGCCTCAACCCATTTTGAGACATAATCAACTGCAATATATATAAAAATCCGAAAGATGGTGGAAATGGACCCATGAAATCTATTCCCCAACAATCAAAGATTTTGATGACAATGATGATATTTAAAGACATCATGTTTCTTTTTGAAATGGTTACTAACTTTTGATAATTTTCACAAGTTTTGCAGAAAGCGTGTGTATCTTTAAAAATGGCAGGCCAATAAAATCGACATTACAAGATTTTTACAGCGAATTTCTTAAATGAGAAGTGACCTCCACATGCTTCTGAATAACAAAACTGAATAACACCACTTATCTTATTGTCTAGTATGCAACGTCAAAAAATTTGATCAGAGCAATACTTGAACAGATACGGATCATCCTAGTATAATCTTTTGACTTCGGTCAAAAATTTCTACTTGTCTTGATGGCTCCAATCTGGAGGTATTTTTCCTATTGCAAGAAAATTGACAATATTAGCATGCCAAGGTATTGTATTTATAGAAAATAAAAAATCATCAGGAAAATAGTCATTGATATGAGTTGTGTCAATTGATGATTCATTTGTGAGTCTCGATAAATGATCTGCAACCACATTCTCTACTCTTTTCTTGTCCTTGATTGTGAGATTAATTTCTTGAAGCAATAAAATCCACCGTAGTAATCTTGGTTTTGCATTCTGTTTATACATCAAATATCTAACAGCAGCATGGTCAGAATAAACAACGGTTGATGAACCAATTAAATATGATCAAAATTTATCCAGTATAAATATTACAGCAAGTAGTTCTTTTTCCGTGGTAGTGTAATTCATTTGTGCTCTGTTTAAAGTTCTACTTGCGTAATAAATTGCATACGGCTTACTTTCCTTTCTGTGTTAATACTGCGCCAACTACATAATCACTGACATCACACATTAGTTCAAAAGGTAAAGACCAATCAAGAGATTGCATGATAAGAGCAGAAGTCAAAAGACTGATAATCTTTTCAAATGATTTTTGGCATTATTATGTCCATTCAAATGTTGCATATTTTAATAGGAGGTTATACCATGGTCTGGATATGGTACTAAAGTTTTTAATGAATCTCCTATAAAATCCTGCATGTGTGGACACAGACACGGAGATGGGCGACGCTGTCTGGCCTCGCGGCCCGTCGAAAGTACAGAGTAGCCCGCGGGGGACTAAACCAGAGAATGAAGGAGTCGCCACCCAGCGTGAATTGGGAAATGATTTAAGGCCGCACTCACCCCACGCAAGGGAATACCTCAAACCGTTGGGTTCGGAATGGTCTCTTACTTATGCCAGTTGTAATAAACGAGTTTATGCAATGATATAACCAAGTCTTATGCAACACACGCAAGAAATTTCAAAATAAACACACGAATTTGCATACCATAAACATTAATAGAAACAATGGAAGCATATTACAAGATACAGAATTGAAATAATAAATAATCAAAGGCGGAAAAGCGTCAATGAATAAATAGCAAATAAAAGGAAGTTAATCAGGCTTATGCGAGTATTTCCTGAGTGGTATGTGGAGTTGTATCCCAAGTACAGAGCGCACTACCGTCCAATCAGATTCGGCTACAGAATTTACATCTGGGTTTCCATCCGATATACCGCAAGGGATAACACACACAATCATTAACATAATGTAAACGGACAGGAAAGTAAACAAAACATAAACAAAAATAAAGGCAGAACATTAAAATGACAATAAAAGCGAATAAATAACGATGAAATAAATAATGACATAAATAACACTGAATATAAATGCGAAATAAAATAACGATGAAATAAATAACGACATAAAATAAATAATAAAATAACGATGAGTTAAAAAGGATAAACAACAAAATAAATACGAAATAAAGAAAAATGTGACCAAAGAATTTGGCCGTTTTTAATGTAGGACTTCGCATACCCGGTTGGACGTATTTCACGTCCAACCAAGCATGTCGCATTCAGAACGATAAAATAAAATATAGTAAACGGTGCCCTCAGATCTTACCTTTTAAATCACTTCTCAGGAGTGCGTTACGCCATCGCCGGACGAGATATGCTTGGTTGGATGTGAAATACGTTCAACCGGGCATATGAGATCCCATATAGATGTCGGCCAAGTCTCTTGGTCGCATCTCTTTTCTTTTATTCCATTATTCATTTATTGTTGTTCCGTTAGTTATTTATTCATCGTTATCATTTAGTGAGCATGGGCTACTTACATCGGATTAAAGGTCACCCTATTTGTGGGAAATGCCTGAAGGCAGCCTTTACCATGATATTTGCTGCACACCGGATGAGGTGGTATGCTTGGTTGGATGTGAAATACGTCCAACCGGGCATACGAGATCCCATATAGATGTCAGCCAAGTCTCTTGGTCGCATCTCTTCTCCTTTTATTCTGCCATTATTTTTTCATTTTTTGTTATTTATTTATCATATTCGTCATCGCGCATTTCCTTTGTGTTATTTATTTAGTTATACGTCTTTCTATTGCTTTTTTAGTTATCGCTTCGTATTCATTCCATTAGTTATCTTTATTTATTCTGCCACATCACTTCACGTTTATTTCCATCATTGCATTGTGTTAATGCTTGAGTGTTGCCTCTTGTGGTATATCAGATGGAAACCCATATGTAAATTCTGTAGCCGAATCCAAATGGACTGTAGTGCGGTCTGTACTTGGGATACAACTCCACGTACCACTCGGGAAATACTCACATAAGCCTGATTAACCCCCATGTATTTGCTATTTATTCATTGACGCTTTTCCGCCTTTGATTATTTATTATTTTCATTTCTGTATCTCATACTCCTTAATGTAAAATGCTTCCATTGTTTATATTTATGATTATGGGTGTGCAAACTTGTGTGTTACTTGAATTATCTTGCATGTACTGCAGAAGACTTAGTTATATCATTGTGTAAACCCGTTCATTACAACTGGCATAAGTAAGGGACCATTCCGAACCCAACGGTTTGAGGTATTCCCTTGCGAGGGGTGAGTGCGGCCTTAAATCATTTCCCAGTTCACATTGGGTGGCGACTCCTTATTCTCTGGTTTAGTCCCCTGTGGGCTACTCCGTACTCCCAACGGGCCATGAGCCCGGACAGCGTCGCCCATCTATATGCCCTGTGTCCACAGTCTGGCGACTCCACTGGGGATTAGATTCAAAATATTTTTTAAATTTGGAAGGGGATTTGGAGGGATTTGGCATGTGTTACATGTGATTAAAATGTCTTGGATTGGGCTTGGACGTGTGGGCCTAAAAGGGTTACATGGGTTTCAGATGGGTGTGTATGAGTATGTGGGATTTTATGGGTTGCAGAGGTTTTGGGCTGAGGCTAATTATTTAAAACAAAGATCAACTAAGCGAACCCGAGGCTAAACAAATGAGTTAAATTTGATAAGGTATTAATTTTTTGAATTTTCCCTTCCGACGTCCATTTCCCGCGACTTCCGTAACTTATCGGATAGTGCCTCCATACGAGGCTCATCATTGGGCTTTATGCAAAAATGCAGTGTCTACAGCATGTCCTAAGAAAGAACGGATTTCCCTAAATGCTTTTGGTGGTGGCAATTTAGAGATTACCTCTATTTTGCCTTGTCAACCTCAATACATTTAGATGGCACAACGTGACCCTAAATAATTCCTGAAATAGTCATGAAATGGTATTTTTCCCAATTTAAAACAAGTAGTTTTCTTCACATCTTTTCAAAACATTTTCCAAGTTATTCACGCAATTATAAAAAAAGTTCCCAAAAATAGTTATATCATCCATAAAGACCTCTAAATAATGTTCATCTATGTCACTAAATATGCTTAACATGCATCATTGAAATGTTCCTGGTGCATTACAAAGTCCAAAAGGCATTTTCCTAAATGCAAATGTTCAAAGAGGACATGTGAATATGATTTTTTTCCTGGTCTTCTAATACAAAAGGAATTTGATAATAACCTGAGTAACCATCAAGAAAGCAATAGTATGAGTGTTCTGCTACTCTTTCTAAAATTTGGTTAATAAATGGTAAATGAGAATGATCTTTTCTAGTGGCGTCATTTGTTTTCTATAGTCAATGCGCATATGCCAACTAGATTGGATTCGAGTTGAATGAATTCTCCCTATCATTTTTACGACAGTTATTCTAGTTTTTTGGCATAACTTGTGTAGGACTTACCCACTTACTATCGGGGATAGAGTAGATAATGCCTACATCAAGAAGTTTAAGGACTTTTGTTTTTATCACTTCTTTCATGTGACGATTCAATCTTCTTTGGGGTTGACGATATGTCATAGCATTATCTTATAAATGTATTTTGTTTGTGCAGATTAAAGGATTAATTTATTTTATGGTTTTAAAGTCCATCCAATTGTCAGTTTATGTTCTTTCAACACATTTAACAACTTACCTTCTTGATCGCTTGTGAGAGAGGAAGAAATTACCACATGGTAAGTTTGTTCATCCCCAAGAAATTCATACTTCAATCCTTCTGGTAAAGCCTTTAACTCCAGTTTGGGTGATTCCTCATGTTTTTCTTCTTCCAGCGCTCATAGTTCTTCAAAATTTTGTTTCTCTCCATCGTCTTCCAGTACTTGTGTGGAATCAAGTAAAAAATCATTAGGAATATCCGAATCTAATTGCGTACTTGATTCAAGAAAATAGCAATATAAATTCCCTATTCCACCATTTTCGACCGTTCCGGACACAACGGTGACCTCTGATTTGTGAAATTCAGACCCGATTTTTAGTGTATTCTCATTTTAAACTTAAAACTTAAAATGGAGATGGAGGATTCTCATTCTGGTGCAATGATTAAATTGGCTGTGACACTAATTACTCCCTCTGGAGACCTCGGATGATAGATTTCTTGCATTGTAAAGATTTGTTTGATGTCATCGAGTTGAAAAGAGTGAAACCAGAGTCTGTAAGGAGTATGACTGGAACAAACTTAACAACAGAACTTTGGGTCAGATAAGGCAGTGGATCGGTCACAATGTCTTCCACCACGTAGCACAGGATTTAGATGCTTACGGGATGTGGATAAAGCTGGAAGACATGTTTTAGGCCAAGACAGCTCGAAATAAAGCCCTGTTAATGAGGCGTTTGGTGAACCTGAAGCTATGGAGTGGAACTTTTGTTGCGGAACACACCAACGAGTTCCAGAGCCTGGTGAACCAGTTGTCTGCAGTAGACATGCAGCTGGGAGATGAAGTACAAGCCCTCTTACTACTCAGTTCCCTTTCTGATAGCTGTGAGACATTGGTGGTTACTCTCAGCAATTCCGCTCCAGGAGGTAAAGTTACCATGCCTATGGTAAAAGATGCCCTGTCGAATGAGGAGTCCAGGAGAAAAGATGTTGGCTCAGAATAGACAGAAGCCTTCGTCACAGAGACTCGAGGAAGACATCAAGGAAGAGACGGAGAGAGAGGCAGAAGCACAACCAGGGGTAGATCCTCAGATGGAAGGAAGCCTACCTATAAGTGCTACCATTGTGGCATTGTAGGCCACCTAAAGAAGAATTGCCGAAAACTGCAACGAGAGCAGAGAGAAGGCAACCATCAGCCGAAGAATGATGAAGAAGAGACACCGGTCCTTGTCCAAGCAGATGTAGCAATATGCTCCATACAGGAAGAAACATGCCTTCACAACGCAACCCAAGATGTTGAGTGGGTGGTAGATACTGCAGTATCCTACCACGTCACTCCTCACAGAGATTTCTTCACAACATACAAAGCAAGAGACTTTGGAGCAGTGAAGATGGGAAATATCAGTTCCTCTGGGATAGTAGGAATGGGTGATATTCAGTTGCGGACAAATGTCGGGTGTACATTGACCTTGAAGAATGTCCTGCATGTTCCAGAACTTCGGCTGAATGTACTCTCGGGGATAGCTCTTGACAAACAGGGCTATGACAATCACTTCAGAAATGGCACATGGAGAATGACAAAAGGTGTCATGGTTGTCGCCCGAGGACATGCTTGCGGCGTACTATACAAGACTCATGTGAAGATTTGTGCAGACAGCCTCAAAGTAGCTGAAAAAGAGGCTTCTCAAAATCTGTGGAACCGGAGACTCAGACACATGAGTGGGAGAGGGTTGTCTACCCTGAACAAGAAGGAGCTTACCAAGGATGCTGCACGAGGTCCTTGCAATCACTACTCGATTGGTAAGCAACACAGAGTCTCATTTGATTTTTCTTCAGAGAGAAGATTAGAGTTGCTCAGTCTGGTGCACTCTGATGTTTGTGGTCCCTTGGAGGTTGATTCATTGGGCGGTAACAAGTATTTTCTGACTTTCATCGATGATGCTTCTCGGAAAATCTGGGTATATTTCCTCAAGACGAAGGATCAGGTCCTAGATCAGTTCAAGCTGTTCCACGCCATGGTAGAGCATGAAACAGGGAAGAAGCTGAAGTGCATTCGCATAGACGATGGAGGCAAGTACAGTTCCAGATAGTTCGAAGCCTACTGCTGGAGACACGGGATTCGACATGAGAGAACTGTTACACACACACCACACCATAATGGTGTCGCTGCAAGCATGAACCGCACCATTATAGAGAAAGTCAGAGGAATGATCAGTATGGCTAAGCTGCCAAAGCCATTCTGGGGAGAAGCTGTTCGTGCTGCCTGTTACCTGATAAACAGATCACCATCTGAACCGTTGAACTTGGAGATTCCGGAGAAATTGTGGTCTGGTAAGAATCCCTCCTACACTCACCCTAGAGTATTCAGTTGTTTAGCCGTTGTACATGTATCCAATGAGCTCAAGGAGAAGCTCGATGCAAGGACAACTCCATTTATATTCCTAGGCCATGGAGATGAAGAATTTGGATACAGACTATGGGATCCGAAGGAAAAGATGGTTATCAGAAGCTATGAAGTAGAGTTTGTCGAAGACCGGACAATTGAAGACATTGAAATACCCATGATGTCTTCTAATTCCAGTGCCAACAGAAATCTAGACCCAGCACCAACACAATTGGCCACATATATGGTGCACGAGGAAATTCCAGAAGCAGAACCAGATGAGGCAGATAAAGATGTTGAGTAGGGGGAGACACAGCCTGTTCCATCGGAGATTACAGAAGAGAGTGTTGAGCAGGGGGAGCCGCAACCCACTCCACTAGAAGCTGCAAGATCATTTACAGAGATGGATGATGATAGACCTCTAGAAACCAGTGGACCTCAGACAGAAGATCTGAGCGAGGCAGGATTCCATCAACCAGATATCCGGGATCCGAATATATTCTGCTTACCGATGTGGGGGAGCCAGAGAGTTTCCCAAAGGCAAAAAGGCACTGAGGAACAAATGGGTGAAGAAACAAGGCAGCAAAACTGTGCAGAGACACAACAGAAGATTACTGTGCAGAGACACAATGGATTGTACTATGCAGAGACATAGCAGGAGAATACTGTACAGAGATGCAGTGAAGTGTGCTGTGCAGAGACACAACCGACATGTCAACAAAGGAACGATAATCGGGACAAGCTAGAGTTGTGCAGAGACATAATCGGGATAACTGTCAGATGACGATTATTTTTCAGATACAGAGAACTACGATTGACTTGATCCCAACTCAGGGTACGTAGGCAGTCATACAGATGCAGCCAGGGGAGGATCCTTTGGAGGATCCAATTTGGATGATTGATGTTCGGCTCAGATTTTGGATAAATCTTCACCGAGGGGGAGATTTGTTGAGATCCAGCATGCATTGTTCATTGGTTGCCAGCCAGAGGCGCCGAAAGTTGAAAGCAGTGTGTGTGTGTGTTGAACAGCTTGCATGAAGCTGTGAATGACTTGCCAAACCGTGTGACACTGTTCACATGGTTTTGGCACTATAAATTTGAGTCCCCAGATTAGTGTTAACCATCCCAAAGTGTGTGTAAGCTCCAAGTAGAGAGCTTGAGAGTGTGTGAGGTTTTTTGTTAAGTTTCTAGTTGTAAACTTGAATTTTATTCTTGTAGTAATAAAATTACAATCGGTTTTTCCTCAAACACTCTAAGAGTGATCGGTGAATCACAATATGAAGTGGCCAATGTCTTCTTCTCAAATAACAAAACGCCGAAAGCATTTGCTCTCTCTTTGTAAGGGCCGATTACCTTTATTCTCTTTAGCCGAATAATTGCTTCTCTTGGAGGGTAATTTTTGGTTAATTTTGTTCTTGCTAGCACATATGGGAGTCAAGTAAAGGTGCTAGGGATACTCACCCATGAGCTTGGAAGCTTCAACATCCATGGAAATTTTGAAAGTCAAAGCCGATCAATGTAATTTTATTCCGCAAACTTCTTGATTTATTCACACAATAATCACGCTTAGAGATCCCGTGACATGTCTAGGACACTTACATTCTCTACCATACCAAACAAGTCTCACCACTTTGAAATAACACAAGAATAATTTTAGGTCATCAATGAGTGGCCTAACAACTCTAGAATGGCAAATTGATTATCAAATAATCAAAAGAAAGCTTATAAACTCATTTCAAGCTAACTTTTTTAATCATGCATGCAAATATCTTTCAAATAAGTTCCCAACCAATCAATTACAAGTTTAAATAGTAGAGAAAATTCTAAACAACACATGTTGAAGCCTAGAAACATAGAAATAATTTTCTAGTTGAAAAGGGTTAAGAAAAACTTACAAAAACCAAGTTTTGATCAAGCTTTTCCTTTTTGTTCTTCAACTTTCTCTCAAACTTTTCTTTTGTAATATTTGCTAACTTGAACTTATGAAAACAAAAATGAAACAAAATCCTTTTGTATTTTCTTCACTTGGCCGAAACTAGTTAAGAAAATTATATCTAGATATTTTTTCATTTTATTTCAATTAATTAAAAAGAAAATGGTATACTAAACTTTTGGTATTTGATCATTAAACCATTTAATGAAATCCACCAAGTGTTTCCAATCATATAAGGCCATTTACAAACTTTAATCATGACAAAAGATATTTATTATTAAATTAATTTAACAATTTAACATTTAAACAATAAATAATTAAATACAATATCTTAAATATATGTATTATATTTACATTAAATAATAAAAATACATATATTAATGATATATGTCAAAAAAATATAATTTGACATTTAATTAATGTGTATTTAATAAAATCAAATATTAAATACAAATAAACATTAATTAGAAAATGAACAGAAGATCCCAACTGCATGTATTTTTTGTTTAACCATTAAACGACTTATAAATAATCAGTATTATTTATAAAAGTTGCCCTAGTGCTCTACAAGTATATTTCATTAATGAGACACTCTAGATTCAGACATATCGTCACGAAATCAAATTTCGTGTCCATAATCTACCCACTCGTAAATTATGACGAACACAGATAAACTCTCTGAACCATACAGGTCGAGATCATTACATACGTATAATCCCTCCGTCATAGGTATCCGGATTATTCTAGAGATATAGATATAAACGTCAAATCTCTATAGATATAATCACGTCGATGTTTCTATTAGCAATATCTTAATAACACTTAGAACTAACTTCTACAGTGTATCACAGGCCCATGGATTTAACAGATTGCTAATTCCAAAATAAATACATATGCTCTATACACATAACTGACCGATCATTTCTTGATACACACATGATATCCTGAGCATCAGTCCACACCCAACGAACAGACGGAGGTCTGATCTTAATAAATCGGTGACGTGATTGTCATCTAAGTGTGTAGGATAACTCATATATCCATAGTGGTATCTCAAGTAATAGAATCACTATGTTCACTCAACCCAAGAAGATTCTTATTGACGTTGGTGTACCATCCATTCAGAATCTTTGGTGAGTCGTTCAGTGTTTATCCGCTATAAACACCTACACCTCTATACGAGTCTCCAAGACTCATGGTTCATTGAGAAACCATTGGAATATAAGATTCCAATATACGACATATACCAGTCTCAACATATAAGAATGTCAACGTCATGATACAACTCAATGTCAGTTGCGACGTTTTTACAAAAGTATCATAACTAATCATTCTAAGGTTTGTTACGTCTTTACCATATTAAAAGAGATGTTATATAATAGAAACTGTTTATTTTATTCATAATAAAAATGTTACATTAGTATTTACAGGGAAATACATAAGAAAATTGGCACTCTAATTACCAACCCTAACAAATTATCCTACTTTCTCTAGTGCCAATATCGATTGTATCTAATACCCATCTACTCCACATGTTTATCAAATAACTTCGGAGGAATGGACTTGGTAAGTGGGTTTGCTACATTATCTTCACTCGGTACCTTACATACGACAATGTCCCCTCGCGACACAATCTCTCGAATGATGTGATACTTTCATTCCACATGCTTCGACTTCTGATGCGCCCTTGTTTCCTTTGCTTGCGCAATGACTCCATTATTATCACAGTACAACAAAATTGGATTCTCGATACTTAGGACTACTCCCAATTCTGTGATAAAGTTCCTAACCTATACAACTTCCTTTGCAACTTCAGAAGCTACAATATATTCCGCCTATGTGGTGGAATCAGCTGTTGACCTATGTTTGGAACTCTTCCAACAAATTGCACCTCCGTTAAGGGTAAACACGAACCCTGATGTAGACTTTCTATCATCAAGATCCGATTGGAAATCGAAATTCGTATACACATTAACTTGCAGTTCATTTCCTCCATATATAATCAACTTATCCTTAATACCTTTAAGATACTTGAGGATATATTTAATGGCCATCCAATGGTCATTACCTGGATTGGACTGATACCTGCTGGTCACACTAACTGCGAAGCTGATATCAGGCCTAATACATAACATGGCATACATGATGCTGCCTAAACATGAAGTATAAGGCTGATTAGACATTCTAATCTTCTGTTTGTGGACACATCTTATTTGAAAGATGTAAGCCATGTTTGAACGATATGTTTGTTGTCTTACAGTTTCCAAAATTATTGGGATACCCAATAAACTTCCTTTCGTTATCTCTATAGAGTTTCATGCATAAGACATAAGAAGCTTCACCAAGGTCCTTCATGGAGAAATTCTTACAGAGGTAAGCTTTGACGCCTTTCATCATCCTGATATCATTACCAATGATCAGGATATCGTCAACATAGAGAATTAAAAATACCACCATACTCTTACTGCCATTCTTATACACACAGGATTCTTCTGAATTCTTGAGAAAACTAGACAATTTGATTATCTCATCGAATTGAAAATTCCAACTTCGTGAAGCCTGTTTAAATCCATAAATGGACTTTTTAAGCTTGCATACCATGCTCGAGTTCTCGCTGGATGAAAAACCCTCCAGCTGTTCCATATAGATTTCTTCATCAAGAAATACATTTAGAAAAATTGTTTTGACATCAATTTGCCAAATCTCATAATCATGGTAAGCGACAATAGACGAAAAAATCCTTATAGACTTTAGCATCGCAACTGGCGAAAAAGTTTCATCGTAGTCGATACCACGTCGCTGCGAGTAACCTTTAGCTACCAGTCGGACCTTAAAGGTCTCAACCTTTCTGTCAGGCCCACGCTTCCTTTTGTATATCCATTTACAACCGATATGAACAATTTCTTCAGGAAGCGGAACCAAGTTCCAAACTTGATTCCCATACATTGAGTCTAACTCAGATTTCATGACGTCTTGACACTTCACGAAGTCGATGTCCAACATTGATTTTCTATAGGTAAAAAGGTCAGTATATTCAACTAAGAGAACATCAATACTATTTTCTTGTACCAAACACAAGCGTTTAGAAGGTCTAGATACTCTTTGTGACCTACGAAGTGTGTGTGTTGAAGGTTCTTCATCTTCTTGAACTTCAGGTTCCTCCGTTGGTTTGTTGGTCTCAGGTTTTACTTCATCAAGTTCAACCTGTCTATGATCACCACCTTCAGACAAAAATTATATCTCTAGAAATTTTGCGAAGCGAGCTACGAACATATTTCGATGCTCGGTATCATAGACCAAATATCCTTTCGTATTTGAAGGATATCCAACAAACCTAAACTTTTACCCTCGAGGTAAAAACTTATTCTGCTGAGCCATCCTGACTTATGCAGGACAACCCCAAATCTTAACATAACTAAGATTCGATTTCCTACCAGTCCAAATCTCATACGGAGTCTTAGGAACAGCTTTGGAAGGAATCTTATTTAGAATATGAGCGGCTGTTAAAAGAGCATAACCCCATAGGTAATAGGGCAAATCTGTATAACGCAACATCGATCGGATCATATCCAATAATGTCTGATTCTCCTCGCTGACACTCTATTGTGATGCGGAGTACCCGGAAGAGTATATTGAGCGAGAATCACATTCTTCGTTAAATAATCAGTGAACTCTCTACTCATATATTCACAGTCTCAATCAGATCGAAGGCATTTAATATATTGACCAATCTATTTCTACTTCATTCCAGATTTCTCTGAACTTTTCAAAGGTTTTCGATTTATGTTTCATCAGATAAACATAACCGTACCATGACACATCATCATTAAGGTGATGAAGTATGAAAAACCACTGTGTGCAGTCTGACTCATAGGACCACATACATCAGAATGTACGAGTTCCAATAAGTCAGTGGCATGGTATCCAACACCCGAAAATGGGGCTTTGGTCATTTTACCCCGAATGTAAGATTCACAGGTTGGATAAGGTTCAATGGTGAGATCATGTATCAAACCACTCCTAACTAACTGGGTTAGGCATTTCACACATATATGACCCAACCTCATGTGCCATAATTCAGTATTATTTATATCAAATTATTTACGTTTATTAATTCCAGTATTAAAGATATCTTTTGAGGTACGCAATATGTAATGACCATGCTCATTTGGACAACAAATGATCTGAATATTATTTCTATCATATAAATATAAAGAACGGTTCTTAATATTTACATTATATCCTTCAATATCTAATACAAAAAGTGACATAATATTTGCTACACATTCTGGCACAAAATAGCAGTCATATAATAAAAGTCTCCCACTGGGTAGGGAAATCTCGCATAAGCCCACAGTAACTCCATCCAGAGAGTTGCCACTCCCAAATTGCAACTGCATCTCCCCATATTTCAGCCATCTACTTTCCGTCAGCACCTGCAACGAATTACAAATGTGAAAAGGACAAGCAGAATCTAAAATCCAATTAGATGTCATAGCTTCACAAGCCAATGTGATATCAATAATAGGAAAAATAAAAGTACCTAATGTCAATTCTCTTTCCTTCCTTATCTGTAAGAGATAGTCTGGACAGATTCTTTTGCAGTGCCCGACTTTCTGGCAGTGGTGGCATTTATTTTCAGAAGCTCTCTTGGGCTTTGCTACTTTAGCGTGAAGAGGAACATTGAAATATTTCTTATTCTTTCCCTTTGTCTTTTTCCCCTTCGACTTGGATTGGGAAGAAGCGGAAAGTGAAGTGGATATTAGAAGGCGAGTCAGAACTCCCTTCTTTAAAATCCTCCTCCGCTGTGAGAAGCATCTTATGCAACTCACGGTAAGAGTAGTGAATCCCATTCATGTTGAAGTACATTACAAACTGGCACCAAGTATGACACTCTGTCTTATAGTATCATTGAGAGGGAAATCACTGCGCCTCAATTGCTCAATCAAATCAAGCACATGTATGCTCACAGCCTGTCCATCATCAAGTTTAGAATGGAACAGTTCCATTGCAACTTTATGAACCACGACCTGTTCCTGGTTCATGAACGATTCATGAAGTTGTGTCATCATGCTATAAGCATCATGCATATCAAAGTATTGCCTCTTCAGTTCAGAAGAAAGAGAACTGAGAATAAATGATTTAACCCTTAAATCATAATCTTTCTATTTACGGAAAGTCTCAATCTCTTCAGGCGATGCATCCTCTGATATAGCAAGGGGTAGTGGACCTTCCAAAATGTATCCAGCTTTTCGGATCCGAGGATAATCCTCAATTCCATATCCCAGTCCGCAAATTTCTCAGCACCCTTAAGCTTATTCGTATGAAGCATACGAGCAAAAGGATTGGTCGAAGGTGTGCCGCCATAGCAGATCTATCAAATAGATAGGGAGTCAACGGTTAGCAGAAAAAACAGTTTCATATTATATCAAAAGTATTAAATAGATCATGGATTTTTAATCTAAAAATACCCCACCCACTATTTCATGCAAAAATGTAATCCTCAGACAGAATAAAAAATATACGATAATCAAATCATAAAATAATAGTGAAAGATGGACCCCATGACTATATTTCAGCTCACAGCTTTGGCACGTTCTCGCCTACGTATATTCATTAGGTAGACAACTCATTGTCGATGACTCAACAATGATTCCTGGGGTTTCGGTCCTGGTCGTTTCTCGTTGTGACAGCTTTGGCACGTTCACAAGGAGGCGTACCAAGGTTAAACTTGTCAATTATAAATTCAAGATACTTGCGTAACCGTGAGAGCATTGACACGTTCAGGATTCCGCTTTCACTTGAATTCACCTAATATCAAAATATATCTGGTACAGATAAATTCATATCGGCTATATCCTCACAGCTTTGGCACGTTCTCAGATATAGTCATAAATTATTTATCTATAAGCGGTATTGACAAGACAGACCAAATAATATGCATCAAATACATATTAAATATAAAACCTTATTTTCAAATATGGATTTTCCGTAAAAGATGCTTTTACTTTATTTAATCAAATTAAATAAACAAATGCATGCATAAAGTAAAGATTAAATTAAACATTGAATTTAAAGGCATACTCATATCGAGTGTTCAGAATCAGACTCGCTCTGATACCATTTTATTGGGATTTTTAGAGGTATTACCGAGTAACGCAGCGGAACGCGAAAATTAAAAATTTTCTGATTTCAAAATTTTTTCTCGGTTAATTACTCAATACTTAAAATATGAAATTTTTACCAAGAAATCAAATTTCATCTTAATTGCCGAATTGCCACAATTGTTACTTCGGATTTTGATCATTTTGATCCTCAAATTGTCAAATACAATTTTAAGTGATTCCAAATCAATTCCAAAATGATTTATACATGTCTAATACATCAAAATATAAATTCAAAAAAAAAAACCACAAAAAAACATCAAATTGCCGAGAATGGAAAATTTTTCCATGTTTTGCATTTTAGTCTACTCTTGTTCAAAAAAATATTAGATGATATCTAATCAATACCAAATTTAATATACATTATATATACATCATTATACAACATATATATGAAAAACCCAAAAATTGGATTAGGTTATGAACCCCAATTTCAAAAATTAGTCCAATTGATCAATTTACACCAAATTGAATAAATCCAACACTTCAATCAATTATCCACCATACCAAACAAGTGTCACCACTTTGAAATAACACAAGAATAATTTTAGGTCATCAATCAGTGGCCTAACAACTCTAGAATGGCAACTTGATTATCAAATAATCAAAAGAATGCTTATAAACTCATTTCAAGCTAACTTTGTTAATCATGCATGCAAATATCTTTCAAATAAGTTCCCAACCATTTAATTACAAGCTTAAATATTAGAGAAAATTCTAAACAACACATGTTGAAGCCTAGAAACATAGAAATAATTTTCTAGTTGAAAATGGTTAAGAAAAACTTACAAAAACCAAGTTTTGATCAAGCTTTTCCTTTTTGTTCTTCAACTTTCTCTCAAACTTTTCTTTTGTAATATTTGCTAACTTGAACTTATGAAAACAAAAATGAAACAAAACTCTTTTGTATTTTCTTCACTTGGCCGAAACTAGGTAAGAAAATAATATCTAGATATTTTTCATTTGTTTCAATTAATTAAATGAAAAATGATATATTAAACTTTTGGTATTTGATCATTAAACCATTTAATGAAATCCAGCAAGTGTTTCCAATCATTTAAGGCCATTTACAAACTTTAATCATGACAAAATATATTTATTATTTAATTAATTTAACCATTTAATATTTAAATAATTAAATATAAATATCTTAAATATATGTATTATATTTACATTACATAATCAAAATACATATATTAATGATATATGTCAAAAAAATATAATTTGACATTTAATTAATGTGTATTTAATAAAATAAAATATTAAATACAAATACACATTAATTAGGAAATGACCAAAAGATCCTAACTGTATGTATTTTTCGTTTAACTGTTAAATGACTTATAAATAATCAGTATTATTCATAAAAGTTGCTCTAGTGCTCTACAAGTATATTTCATTAGTGAGACTTTCTAGGTTCATGCATATCCGTCACGAAATCCCATTTCGTGTCCATAATCTGCCCACCCGTAAATAATGACGAAAAATGATAAACACTCTGAACCATACAGGTCGAGGTCATTACATGCGTATAATCCCCCCATCACAGGTATCCGAATTATTCCAGAGATTTAGATATAAACTTCAAATCTCTCTAGATATAATCACGTTGACGTTTCTATTAGAAATCTCTTAATAACACTTAGAACTAACTACTACAGTGTACCACAGGCCCATGGATTAAACAGATTGCTAATTCCATATTGAATACATATACTCTGTACACAGAACTGGCGGATCCTTTCTTGATACACACAAGATATCTTGAGCATCAATCCACACCCAACGAATAGGCGGATGTCTGATCTTAATAGATCGGTGACGTGACTGCCATCTAAGTGTGGAGGATAACTCATATATCGACAGTGGTATCTCAAGTCAAAAGATCACTATGCTCACTCAACCCGAGAAGATTCTTATTGATGTTGGTGTATCATCCATTAAGAATCTTCGGTGAGTCATCCAATGTTTATCCGCTATAAACACATACACCTCTATACGAGTCTCCAAGACTCATGGTTCATTGAGAAACCATTGGAATCTAAGATTCCAATCTACGACATGTACCAGTCTCAACTGGTTTACTTTACTGACAAAGTAGTGTAAACCTTGACCAGGAACTGTCTAAGAATGACAACGTCATGATACAACTCAATGTCGGTTGTGACGTTTTTGCAACAGTATCATAACTAATCATTCTAAGGTCTGTTACGTCCTTACCATATCAAAAGAGATGTTATATAATAGAATCTGTTTATTTTATTCGTAATAAAAATGTTACATTAGTATTTACATGGAAATACATAAGAAAATTGGCGCTCTAAGCACCGACCCTAATAAACAAAACAATCAAGAACAATATAAATGCGAGGTTTGGGTCGTGTAAGGGCATATGGGTTGAGTAGCTACTAGAGGTAATGTGGGAACACCGAATGATATACAAAGACTCCACGGGTGAAACCATGTTTTCGTTAGTACGAATGTGAGGCAATAATCCTAGCGGAGATCGGGATGACGACCTCATCGGGTCCAGTACTTTAGAAAGGCATAAAATAAAGACCTCCTCAAGCATCATCTTGACTTGATTGAGGAAAAAAGAGAGAGGTCGACACTCAGAGAAGCTGCATATTAACAAAGGATGACTTGCTTCTATAACAAGAGATTCCGGGTGAGAACCTTTCGTCTCGGGGACTTGGTTTTAAGGCGGGTCACTATGAACACGAGGAAACCCGAGGAAGGTTCTCTATGAGCAAAAAGGGATGGATCTTACAAGGTGGCAGAATTCATCGGGTCGTGTGTCTATCATTTGGAGCAACAGGATGGTACCCGACTCAAGAAGCCCTGGAACGCAGAAATGTAATGGATGTATTTTCAATAAAGTCTATCTTAGAATGACCCTCAAAGGATTTGTAAGAAGGACAACAGTTCCTTTTGAATTTAAACAAAGCTTTCCCTTTATAATAAAGACTTATACCCATACACACTTGTTCGATATTTGAATGAGAAAGGTTTATTTAATATTTTTGGGAAATACTCGTGATCGGAATCAGCAAGTGGTTTAAGACAAAAGTGCGAAAAATGCGCATCCCCGTGGCACGCTATCCTCAATGTCATTATCAAAAGCCCCAGACATGAACGTTAATAGCCAATGGTTGTAATTTTGAGGAGAAAGCATGAAGACATGCGTGGCGTTTGGCGCCTCAAAGAAACCATAACACGCTCGGTGAGAGGACTGACATGGCGTTTGGCCCCCCAAGATTACCTTAGCGCGTATGGATTAAAGACAACGTTGAGGTATTATGATAGCCTCAGGTTTGCATAGAATGGGGATGAATAATTCCCCCATGGCATTTGCCGCCCACATTGAGAGTTGGAGGTGCATAGCACGGGAAAGGCACACGGGTCTCCGTGGCCTTAGTAGCCTCAAGATATGCTACAGGTCGCCATAGGCCGATACAGTAGCAAAAGAATGAGTTAATTTGATTGGTTGGATTATGAGCAGTTGAGGGTGGCAGTAATTGTAATGATGACATTGTGATATCGGCTGACATCATGGTTGATGGAACAACATCTTTTGAAGCCTGTATAAATGAGTTGAAGTCACAAACTCAGGGGTTAGTAATTTTTTCATTTCACTATTTGAAAAGATTTAGAGGCCAATAACTAGAGATAAAGAGAGAAAGCTAGTCAATTACCGACCAATTGAGAGAATTGTAGCCGGCTTGTGTAAGACAAACGTTGTTTTATCACTTTGTGAGTTCATTTCCCCATTTGTAGCTCGTGTCGGTCTTGACCCCGAGCAGTAATAAAATATCCTCATTTCTTCTGTGGACGTATGTAGGAGTCACTCTCCACTGAACCATGTAAACTCTGTATTTATCCCGTCTGCTTGCTAAGTTTGTGCGGTTTCCAACTAACCTAATAAATTCAACTTTGATGGAGGTTTATTTGAGGAGGAATTCACAATTTTACCATTCGAACGAAAAACAGCCGTCAACACAGTTGTTCTTAGAAAAATACCTAAATATAAAAGAAAATGAAAATGTCAAAACTCATAGTCACAGGAAGTTGCTTGGACCACAACTTATTATTTTTTCTGCAAGGGTCATTCTTTAAGCCACTGTGGGCCTCATGGTGGACATTTTTGTGGCAATCAATATCAATATCAGTGGTGGAGCCAATAGATGTTAGTAGGAGCTGTTGTTTTTATTCAATCCGAAATTTTATTAAAATATATCTTATAAATTAATGAAAAATATAATTTTATTAATAAGATAATTTTGATATGCCCGCTAAAATGAAGAGTAACAAATTTTGCCGGGCTACACCACTGGTCAATTTGGGAGTCACCTGACTGAGAGTCACTCTCATGTGTTCTGTGACTATGAATAATATTATCACTGAAATAATTCTTATAATGCCACCTTAATTTTGGCTGATCTGAGGTTGAATCATCATAAACCAACATACCGTTTTAGCAAATATGCTTCAATTAACCAATTTAGCTTAAGAAATTGAACCACAAAAGAAATAACTAAAAATGCTGCAACTTGATTGACCCAACTAAAAATGCTTTATGATCATTCAGAAATAATCGGGGATTAATCAGAAATTAATCGACAATAATGAAAATGAAATTTCATGTAATTGAAAATAAAAAATAAAAAGATCATATCCTTCAAAATTATTAAAAATAATTTATTATAATGAAAAATACTAAATAACATAGCAATATTTAGTTAAGTGAATATGAATAAATATATTTTGATATAATTAGAAAAATTTATCATTATTTAAGAAAATATAATACATAAAAATACTAGTGTTATTATTTCGATAATAATTTTTTTAAAATTTAAGCGTATCATGTTTTTTCCTACACAAAATCGGCAAGAAAACTCTAAAAAAAAAATATAAAAAATTAAAAATAGATTAAAAATTAAATCGATTTTGAGAAATCAAAAATAAAAAATCGACCAATTAATCGAACAAGTGTGGGATAGCATAGGGCAGAGCAGGTGCCATAACACGTCCTTACTTGGGCTTAACCATTATACTTTTTGTGCAGGCCCAATGAAAATAGACAGATCTATTTCTCGATCCAGCAAGAATATTTTTCTCATAAAAAATTGTCCGTACTCTCTTCTGAGCAAAACAAACCACAAAAACGGCCCAGAGAAAAATTCAGAAAATTTTATGCAGGTAAAGCTACATACAATTCTCAACTTCATGCAGAATCCATTTCTTGTGGAAATGTATGGTACCTGCTGGAGAACTGTGTATGCGCGGTTGGTGTTTGATAAATTGTCTTACAGAGATGTTGCTGTGTGGTGTATTATCAATGATTAATGGGCATGTTGGTTGTTTGTGTTTTTGATATTTTTTGTGCTTTGGAATGTTGTTCTGATTGAAATTTATAATTAGCATTAACTATCCTGTTATTTGAAAAGATAGTTTTTATTCAAATATTATGTGTATTTTCATATATTGAACATCGATATGCGCAGGACATTAAAATCTTGTTAGTGCCTAAAGCTTCTACTTGCTTAAACTACATATACAAGAGAACTAAATGAAAATTCAATTGAATGATTTCCAAGATCCTAAACAGTAATGGAAGAAGAGAAATATCATAAACTTCTCATAAGAGATGAGAACTGAATATATCTTCTCTAAGTTGGAATCTGGATATGCCCTTTTGCCATAAATGCTTTGTATTGGCTTTGAAAAGTAGAAAACAGCCATAACTGTTCCTTGCTCTTTGCTCCTGACATCCTGTGCTTCAAGAACTCAAATGCAGTTGCAAACAATCTTGCATGCTCCAATATTGACTTCCTGCGATACTCCAGAATCCAAGTATTAGGATCCAATTGCATGATAGTGGCTCCCCATGTGTTTTGCACCCACGAACTGTTCGCCTTTCGAATTGAAAAACCAACCTTCCATTGTACCACTTTGAAAACGCAAGAATTGAAAGAAACATACAATCAAGTTAAAGTAACAAATGTAGAAAATTCTTCAAATATTGTTATATGGATGGAGGAGGGACATGTCCTTTGGATGGTACTCTATAGGGACATGTCCTCCAATTGAAAATAACATGCCCATAGGCCCCAAGAGATGCATGGGAGGAGTGTAACCCTTTGGAGGGTTGCACCAACCCAAAGGGTGCCCTTAAGGCACCCTTCCATGCCTTTATAAGGAGGGCTGCATGTTCATTTTAAGTATCTGAAATAAATCCGAATTCATTCTAAATCAAAAAGTCTCATTTACAGTCTGAGTATGAGAGAGTTCCACAATTTTTCAAGTTCATACACTTGTTAAGGAAGTGCTCCTTAAACAAGAAGTATCCAAGGAATCCTGGGAGAACATTGGCCACTTCGAATCTGTAGAGCACCAGAGACAGAGGCTAATAAGTTCTTAAGGACAGAGAGATCTCGACTTGGATTCGTTATCATATTTTCCAGGTTTTTCTTACATCTTAAGTTTTAGGGTTTTTCATAGATTGATTGGATATTCTGGATTGGATCTGTTTGTTTACATGTTAAATTTACTGTTTAATAACACTATACATCCAACAATCTTACGAACTTATTACTTTTAGTGTTGTTAGATAGAAATTCGCATGCTTAGATAAGAAAATTTCTGGAAAATAGCGTATGTGCATGAAAAATACGTAAGGGCGTTTGAACGCTTGATGAGCGCGAAGGCAAAAATCTGAAATCTCGTAAGAACGTTCGAACGTGTCTTCAAACGCAACTCGAACGCAAGCTTTCTGCCTAAGAACGTTCGAACGCGTCTTCAAATGAAAATCGAACGTAAACCCTCTGACTTAAAACGTTTGAACGCGTCCTAAACGCAACTCAAACGTAAACTCTTTGGAATACTCCGTTCGAACGCGTTCTCGAATGCTCCACAAACGTGAACTCTCTGGAATACTTCGTTCGAACGCATTCTCGAACGCAACACGAGCGTGCACACACTGGACAGTCTTGTTCGAGCGTAGATACGAATGTGACACTAACGAACTAAGTCCTGGAATTGTGTCTAAATAGAAAAGACTTAGATTAATTTAATTAATCACGATATTAACTTAGTAAATCATATACTGAATCACAATAATCTTGGTAGTATAGATTTAAGTTACTATTAGGGTGTTCAATTATCACAAGCATACACATAGTGATAAAGTTGAAAATTAATTGTGTGCTGCATACTTGGTTGAGAATTTAAAGTGTAATCATACACATGTAATTTCATCCAATCTTGATTGACACAAACACATATATCTACTTGTATCGTATATTGTCTTGTAAAATTAAAAGTGTAATACTAAGTTTTGAATTACTAAGAGATTCTATTGAAAAGGTGTTTAAAGGATATTATGTCAAAAAGGCGACAAGAGCCTAAATGTTCAGGGATTTAAGTGGTTACTCCGGACCCCCCTCGTCCTCTGGGAATATTCTTTTATTTACTTTTCATAAGAAACTTTAGTCGAAATTCAAGGACTTGTGTTTATTGGTACTATTGTCCAATAGAACAACAAGTGGATAATTGATATATCACTTTGAACAAGATCATTTGTTGATCGTTGTGCAATTTGTCTTTTATAGACTTACTGACCCCTGTTGGTTTTTCCAGTTATGCATGGCTAGCGGAAACATCACAGTACCGGTCTTTCATGGAGAAAAGCCAGAAAATTTTGGTGGGGCAAACTTCAAACAGTGGCAGAGCAAGATGCTGTTCTACCTGACAACTCTCCAGTTGGCTAACTTCCTCAAAGATCCTCCGGGTCCTATAAGGGTGAATCGGAAACAGCCAAGGAACTGCGAGAACAGACATGGTTGTCTGGAGACTTCCTGTGCAAGAACTAACTTTTGGGAGGACTTGACAATACCCTATACAATGTGTACCAAGGCATGACTTCTGCGAAGATTCTTTGGGAATCTCTTGAGAAGAAACATAAAATAGAGGATGCCGGTCAAAAGAAATTTATCGTGGGTAGGTTCCTGGACTACAAGATGGTAGATTCAAGAACAATGATGTCTCAGTTGGGTGACTGCAATTGATCATTCATGAAATACTGGATGAAGGAATGAAACTCTGTGAGACGTTTCAACTTGCCACTATAATTCAAAAGGTACCTCCATCATGGAAGGACTTCAGGAGCTATCTGAAATACAAGAAGAAGAAGAAGATGAGCCTTGAAGACCTTGAAGTTCGATTGAGGATCGAAGAGGACAAACGGAAGTCCGAGAAGGCCAGCTACAAGACTATGGAGTCTAAGGCCAACATCGTCGAGGGTGTGAAGGGTAACAAGAAGAGAAAGAACAGTGGAGCTGATTCTTTCCCAGCCAATAAGAAGTTCAAGGGGAAGTGCTACAACTGTGGAAAGAGCGGTCACATGGCAAATGACTGCAGAAAAAAAAAGTCTCAGGATAAGGGGAAGAAAAAGAAAAATGAGGCCCATGTCACTGAAGATGAGTAGCTGACTGATGAGATCTCAGAGATGAACCTATCAGCAGTTGTAACTGAAGCTAACTTGGTTTGGAATCCGAGAGAATGGTGGGTAGACACTGGGGCTACTCGTCATATCTGTGCAGATAACAAGATGTTTTCCTTGTATCAGAAGGTCGATGACGGCGATCATCTGACAATGAGAAACTCGTCTACCTCCAGAGTGGTTGGACAAGGCACAATGGTTCTGAAGATGACATCCGGAAATGAGCTTACATTGAAGAATGTATTGCATGTTCCAGATATTCAGAAGAATTTGGTCTCGGGCTCTCTCTTTAGCAAGGCTGGTTTTAAGCTTGTATTTGTTTCCGATAAATTTCTATTGACCAAAAATGATGTATATGTAGGAAAAGGATACCTCACTGAGGGTCTTTTCAAATTCAATATAATGACTGTCGATCGACACAGTGCTATTAATAAAGCTACAACTTCTGCTTATATTATTGAGTCACAAAATGTATGGCATGAGAGGTTATGACATGTTAATTATGATACAATGCGTAAATTAATTAACATGGACCTTATACCTAAGTTTGCAATTGATAGCCAACATAAGTGTGAGGCATGTGTTGAAGCAAAAATGCATAGAACATCATTTCATTCCATAGAACGAAGTTCTGAACCCTTAAAACGTGTACACACTGATGTGTGTGATATGAATATTGTGCAAACAAGAGGCAGTAAAAGGTACTTTGTCACTTTTATCAATGATAGCACAATATTCTGTTATGTGTATTTACTGAGGAGCAACGATGAAGCTATTGAGAGCTTTGTACACTATAAGAACGAAGTTGAAAATCAACTTGGCAAGAAAATCAAGAGAATCAGGAGTGATAGAGGTGGTGAATATGTGTCACAATTCGGTGAATATTGTTCCGTTCATGGAATTATTCATGAAACCACTGCTCCTTATTCGCCTCAATAAAACGGGATTGCTGAGCTTAAAAACCGAACATTGAAGGAAATGATGAACGCCATGTTGACAAGTTCTGGTTTACCCCAGAACTTGTGGGGGGAAGCCTTGCTTTCCGCGAACTACGTTCTAAACAAGCTTCCTCACATGAGATTGGACAAGACATCATATGAGTTATGGAAATGTCATGTACCTTCCTACAAATACCTTAAAGTTTGGGGGTGTCTTGCCAAAGTAATGGTTCCTAAACCTAAGAAGGTTAGAATAGGACCTAAAACTGTTGACTGTATATTCATTGGATATGCTCACAACAGTAGTGCGTATCGATTCTTGGTACACAAGTCTAAGATTCCTAACATCAGTCCGAATATGATAATTGAGTCAAAGAATGCGACATTTTTTTAAGAGACGTTTCTTTGTAAGGAAAAACAAAGAATATAGTCTCTCAAAATAATGATTGATACTGTCAAAGACAGTGATCAGATTGACCGATAGTCAGATCAACGTGCAAACGTTGAGACAATCGAACCTAGACGTAGCAAAAGAGCTAGAATGTCTAAGTCATTTGGTCCCGATTTTCTGACATACTTGTTAGAAAATGAGCCTCAAAGCTATAAAGAAGCAATGTCTTCGCCGGAGGCACCTTTGTGGAAAGAGGCTATCAACAGTGAGATTGATTCCATCCTACAGAACCATACTTGGGAGTTGGTTGATCTTCCTCCAGGTTGTAAGCCACTGGGGTATAAATGGATATTCAAACGGAAGATGAAACCGGATGGATCAATAAATAAGTACAAGGCTAGGCTTTTCATAAAAGGTTATAGACAAAATGAAGGCCTTGATTACTTTGACACCTATTCACCAGTGGCTCGTATCACATCAATAAGAATGCTCAAAGCCATAGCAGCTATATTTGGTCTTGAAATACATCAAATGGATGTAAAGACGACATTCTTGAATGGTGAATTGGATGAAGAGATTTACATGGAACAACCAGAAGGGTTTAATGTTCCTGGACAAGAACAGAAGGTGTGCAAACTTGTAAAATCAGTGTACGGATTAAAACAAGCACCTAAACAATGGCGTGAGAAATTTGACAAAGAGATGTTGTCAAATGGGTTCAAAACCAATGAGTGTGATAAGTGTGTGTACACCAAATCAACTCAAAAAGGATAAGTCATTGTGTGTCTCTATGTAGACGATATGCTGACAATTTGTAGTAATCATGAAATGATTCAGTCTACCAAAAACGTGTTATCCAGCAGATTTGATATGAAAGATTTGGGAGTAGCTGATGTGATCCTAGGAATTAAGATTTCTAGGACATCAGATGGATATATATTATCTCAGACTCATTATATTGAGAAGATACTTAAGAAATATAACAAAGAGGATATAAATATGGCTAGAACCCCTGTAGACCTAACTCTTCATCTATCAAAGAGTGCTGGCTCTAACATATCGCAATTAGAGTATTCGAGAATCATCGGAAGTCTGATGTATCTCACGAATTGCATATAAACTGATATCACTCAAGCTGTGAACCGATTTAGCAGATATACGAGAAATCTAGGACATAACCACTGGAAAGCCATAGTAAGAGTTCTGAGGTATCTGAGAGAAACTTCAAAATATGGGCTACATTACGAGAGATATCCTGATGTTCTAGAGGGATACAACGATGCTAACTGGATATTTGATACAGTGGATTCCAAATCTACGAGTGGATTTGTTTTCACACTTGGTAGTGCACCGTGTCATGGAAATCCTCGAGGTAAACATGTATTGCCCGGTCTACTATGGAATCAGAGTTCATAGCGTTAGACAAAACAGCGGAAGAAGCATAATGGCTTCGAAATTTCTTGGAGGATATTCCTCGTTGGCCCAAACCGATGCCGGTGATAAGTATACATTGTGACAGCCAATCGGCTATTGGGAGAGCCCAAAATATAATGTATAATGGTAAGTCTCGACACATATGTCAGAGACATAATATCATACATCAACTGCTCTCAAGTGGCATAATATCGAATGATTATGTTAAGTCGAAGGAAAACCTAATGGATCCACTAACTAAAGGTTTACCTAGAGAGAAAGTGGAGAAGTCATTGAGGGGAATGGGCTTGAAGCCTATAAATTAAGATTTGTCACTGTGGAAACCTAACCTAGCTGATTGGAGATCCCATGATCTAGGTTCAAAAGGGACAACTGAAACTTTGTGCAATTCAAAACAAGCACTTAAGAGTTTTGTACTCTTTCCCATTCCGATAATGATGTGGAGTGCTGTCTGTCAAGGTTAGGATAAACTAAGGCTTTTAATGATCACTATATTATGAGATGAGTCCTAATGGGGGAAATGCAGATTACCTCTTCATAGTATATCACCTATTTCAAGTAAGAAGTGAGGCCGCTTCCATGGGATCTTACAGGCTGATTTCCCTAAAGTGCTTGATGAAGCTAGGACCGCTGTTCAGGGCCGAAATGAACACAACCGTAAAACGGGAAATGGTCGAAGTAAAGCTGTGTGTTGGTAATTGTCTTGGTTTACACCAACGGAGGAACAGTTCAAGACTAAGGGTCACTGGTTTGCCAAGTAAATCCGATTGTCGTTCACTAGGAAAGGTTCAAGGCGAAAGCTACCTATTTCGATGCGCTTTAGTTTACGGAAACTCTCTCAAGTGTCTGCATAAATATTTGAAGAACTGTGGGGGATTGTAGAAAATTCTTCAAATATTGTTATATGGATGGAGGAGGGACATGTCCCTTGGATGGTACCCCATAGGGACATGTCCTCCAATTGGAAATAACATGCCCATAGGCCTCAAGAGATGCATAGGAGGGGTGTAATCCTTTGGAGGGTTGCACCCCAACCCAAAGGGTGCCCTTAAGGCACCATTCCATGCCTTTATAAGGAGGGCTGCATGTTCATTTTAAGTATCTGAAACAAATCCGAATTCATCCTAAATCAAAGATTCTCATTTACAGTTTGAGTCTGAGAGAGTTCCACCATTTTTCAAGTTCATACACTTGTTAAGGAAGTGCTCATTAAACAAGAAGTATCTAAGGAATCCTGGGAGAACATTGGCCACTTCGAATCCGTAGAGCATGACCGGCGTAAACACACACGTATAACGCAAGCACACGTATCGTTCAAGTACTATAAAAATATCGATCCCACGAGGACTTAATATCTAATCTATTAATTTTATGAGGTCAAATGATTACTAGTATCTAACAGGCTGTTTGATTGATTTGAAATGGTGACGATTCTAAATTTAAAAACAATTAAATAAAATTGTTCGAAAGTAGGTTTTAAGAAAATTCAATATTAAAAAACTATCTAGGGTTGTGATTTCTTCCAATATCATTTTAAAGATGAAGTGGTTATCTTAAAGTTGGGTAATATATTGATTTATTAACCTGGAACACTAAATTATGTGTAAGCCTCTGTCGATGGTCAGACACAAATACCCAGTTTAACCAAATTGAACCATATGTCTATGTCAACCAAATTATCTGGATTCATTAAGTTTAAGTTCCAATTATGGCTACCCCTGCCCGACATGTATATGTCTATCCTGTAAGGAAATCTATTAAAGGGTTATCTATCCTCAAGGAAGATCGTGCACTATTGAGTCTAAGGTCTTAAACTTAAAACCCTTATGTCTAGTTCATTTTAAGTTTCCCAGTTCAATTTTATTAATGGCCAGTTAATGAAAAAGTATTAAGATTAAGACTCAATAAATAAATCTTTATATTACCCAAGCTATAATTTAACCCCTTATAAACCGGTGATATTGGATTTCACAACCCCAGATAACTAATTTAGTTACCACACATAACTAGGGCTAGTAAAAACTTGAAAATAAAAGACATAAAGTAAAAATGCGGTAAATTAAATACTGAAAAATAAATGACGGAAAGTAAATGCTGAAATTAAATACTGAAAATTAAATGTTGAAAAGTAAATGCGGAAAGTAAATTACTGAAAAGTAAATGCTGAAAGTAAATTGCTGAAAAGTAAATGCTAAAAAGTAAATGCTGAAAGTAAATTGCTGAAAAGTAAATGCTGAAAGTTAAAGAAAGAAAAGTATTGTGCGTAAAAGAAAATTACGGAAAGTAAAAACTGAAAAGTAAAGAAAATAAAGTGCGAAAACGGAAATTAATTACTGAAAGCTATAAATAAACAAACAAGATACAATCTTCTTAGTATTCTTAAGGAATTCCTTAGAAGAAAGTATGAAATTTACAAATGAAATGGCTTGGTATTTATAGGCAAAATTTTGCCTCCATCAAATCATCCACCAAATCAATTATTAATTGCTCCACTAATTACTCCACCAAATCCATTATTAATTGCTCCACTAATCTCTTATCATGTTTGGTGATGATTTGATAATTTTTATTATTTATTTATTAATTTATTTTTTTGCTTTGAAAATGATTGAAAGTGACTTTAATAATTACACACAACACACTTCTGGATGGTTCATCCATTTCGGGCATGAAATATTCAGAATTAGAAATTATTTTGTCTTTAAAAGCTGTAGATCTTTGAGTCTTCTTTAATATGGAACTTGAATCAGCTCAATCTGATATCGGAACAAAAAGTTATGCCCAAATTACGCCAGATGCACAAAACTGGAATTTCCAAAACTGCACTTCGTTAAAACGCCATTTCAAGTTTCCAATCTCTAAAATTAATATGTCAAGTCCAATTTTTGCCCTTATTTGACCCATATTTCGTCATAAATGATTTCATTAAGTCCCAATATTATTTTATCTGCAAAATAAACTAAAACATATCAAAACGTTCATCAAACCCGAGAAACTAAACAAAATATTAAGTAAAAGGGGCGGTAAATATTGATATATTTTCCGCTCATCACACCCCCAAACCTAACATTTTGCTAGTCCTCGAGCAAAACAACAAAATAAAATACAAGAAAAATTAAAATTAAATTAAGCCACTTTCGTAGGGATCACGGTTGCATTTAGCGTATGTAACAAACCTTTAACCCCCTAGGTGTCCCTAGTGGACGAGTTGTAGTCTCGTGAGGGTTTACAGCAAAGATACCCACAAATATTTTACAAAAGTAAAAAGTAGTAAAACTAATGGACACAAAAGAAAAAAGACAAGAGAAAAGAGAATAAAGGAAGTTAGTGACTAATCAGGTGAAACTTCTACTCCAAGTTAATAGTTGTTTTGTTTCTTTCTAAATTACCGAATAAGTAAATTCTCCGATTATATTTACCATTCTCCATATACACAGCCAACAAAGTATTAATCAATCTCATTTTTGCCCACAACAGTCACAAGTGTAGTTGATAAGAGAGTAATATTTTTGTCCTAAAGTTCTATCAGATTTCACACCTTTTTTTATGGCAATGGAATAATTTTTCTGATTTTTTTTTCTTTGATTTTTTCTTTGATTTTTTTATTTATATACAATATCTTCCATCTATGTAATGAGTGTTAGGTTGGTGGCTCCCAAACCAGTTGGCTTTAGGGAACCAGGTGTTAAGACACCCATACGGACTTAATTACTCAGACTTCAGAGAGATATATATATTTTTGCAGCATCTTTGATCCATGTAGCGAGCTTTGGGCCAGTGACTCCCAAACCAGTTGGTTTTCGGCACTAGGTGTTAAAACACCCTTATAGACTTAATAACTCGGATCTTAGATTTTTTTTTTTTACTCCATTGCTTTTTGAGATGCTTCCTCCAATTTAACTAGAGCACTAAATATTACAAACTTTTCAATTACAGTCATGTCCGTATGTTTCTATGTATGTTGATAATATCTGCTAACTGAACATATGAAGATCCATTTTAGTCCGTTTTATGGAGAATTTACAAATTAAATAATTAAAAGGAAATAAACACAAATTAACTGATTTCGAAAATAGGCTTGAGATACGTCTCAGGAGTGGAAACTCCTTACTCAGCCATCTCTTACCAATTTCACCCTTTTAGTCAAAATAAAAACACAAAAACACAAAATATTTTTGTAATTTTTGAAAAATTTTCAATTTTTTTGTATTTTTCGAAAAATTTTGGACTAAAAACAACACACAAACTAAAAAAAAGGTACTGATAAACTAATTCCCTCCCCCAAACCTAAATGAGACATTGTCTCCAATGTCTTAAACAGTAGAAGAAGAGTTTAGAAGATAATACCTGGTTAGCTGAAATTCTATAAGAAATTAAAGGTTAAAATCCAGATTAATCCTACGCCTCTTACCACGATCGTCCTCAGACCAATTTATCTTTGAAAGGATAGGGTCAACTCGTGGTTCATAGGCTATGAGTTAGTCTATTAGATCCGGAGCAGTTCTGGCAGTAAATAGGAGTTCTTTCAAAGGTTTTGACACGAACCCATTTCTCCGGGCATCATCAAGAAACACACAAAGAAAATCATAAAATCCATCAACGCTGAACAGCCCAATTGGTTTCTGGTGTATGTTCAGGTTCGCCCAAGATAGCACAATAAAAATTTCCTCCAATGTACCCAAGCCACCTGGCAAAGCAATAAAAGCATCAGCACGGTTAATCATTTCTACCAAACGTTCAGACATACCTAGCACGATCAGTTCCTCTCCGTTTGATGATTCAATAAGATTTGCTTCTGCCAATGGTTTTGGGATGATTCCCAAAACGTGATTGCCTCCTTCCTGTACAGCTTTTAAAACGATCCCCATAAGTCCAAGATTGCCTCCGCCATATATTAAGTGCATATTTCTTACAGCTAAGACTCGACCCAATTCTTGTACTGCTTCTACATATTGTGGCTTAACACCAACACTACTACCGCAAAACACACAGATGTTTTCAACTCGTCTTCTTGAAGTGGCTTCCATTTTTTATATGTATTTCTTTCTCAACTCTGGATGCCTTCAAAAGTGCAATGACGGGCTGAATTTATAGTACCTGAAAAGGGTGAGTAAAAATAGCACAAGTATCTTCCAGAGGACGATTAGTATCGAAATAATACCGTGATAGTCAAAAAGGTCTGGATCCTGTCGGAGAAAATAAAAGAAAACAACAAAACAAATCACAATTATTAAGAAAAGACAAAGAGATATAATATTTACAAGAAAAGTAACGGCTTGATTGACGTCTATGCGTCAGGGACAAGCTTCCCATCCAATTTTCTTATAAACTGGCAAACAGGGTCTTTTTGAGTCAGATTCCCAAGACTTAATTGTTGTCTTTCTTTTTGGAATTGTGTATGTAATTTGCGAATGGCTATGTGAACATATCCACTGGGATGCGTCTCAAGAGTTGAAGATATATCATCTAAAGACTCCTTACTCAAGCCATCCCTAATGAATTTAATTTTTTCTTCGCGATTATCAGACACCATTCCTAAAGAATCACAACGAGTATTGCAATTCCAGCGTGCACATTTGTAGCAAACACTCATTTTCTTAGCTCTATGTTTCTTTGCATATGTGCTTCTTCCAAAACCAGACAGATGTGAAATAAAAGAGTCAGAAGACTCACCTGCCAATCGAACCCGTGCTTCAATTAAACAACGAATGTCAGTAGGAATACCTTTAATCATCAGTAATCTCATTCGTTCCAAGCGAGCTTTGTAAACTTTCATCAGAGATTTTTGAGGGAGGGAAGGAAATTGCTTGCGAAGATTTGCGAGAGCTTCTTCCATCTTGAAATGACTAAACCTGCAAAAATTAAACACACAAAAAATAAAACACACCAGATCACAATATATACAAAAATTACATGGGTTGCCTCCCTGTTAGCGCTAAGTTTAGAGTCGTCAGCCAGATTTGACTTCTCGAACGTTAAGCTGGATCTGAAAGTGTAACACTTTCTTTTTATCGCTCAAATGATTCTCCCCAGTAGTGCTTGACACGCATGTTTTTAACCTTGAAAGTCTTGTTGGAGTCAGGATCATGTATCTCAACGGCTCTATTTGGTAAAACTTTGGTGATCACAAATGGACCTGACCACCGTGATTTTGGCTTCCATGGGAAGAATTTCACCCTTGATTTGTTTAACAGTACCTTCTGCCCTGGTTCCAGTTGTATGCGCACTAACTTCTCATCTTGTCTCTTCTTTGCATTTTCTTTGTACAATTTGGCATCCTCAAAAGGCTGATTGTGAAATTCCTCCAATTCGTTGAGCTGGTGGAACTTTTTCTCTTCTGTTGCTTGTAGTGCAAGAATTGGCTTCTACAGTACAAAAGACGTTTTATCTTTAGGATCCACAGGCAATTGACATGTTTTAATTTTATCAGTAGAACTTTGTCTTTCATCAGAGTTCTGAACGGTACTATGTATCACATCAAGTCTGAAACATTCCTCCTTCTTTTCATCATCTGGGAAATTCATGGCTTTGAAAACATTGAATGTTACTTCTTGGTCTTGTACCCTCATGGTTAGTTCTCCTTTTTGTACATCAATAATGGTTCGACCTGTAGCCGAGAATGGTCTCCCGAGGATGATTGGCACGTCTGCGTCTTCCTCCATATCAAGGACAATAAAATCTGCTGGGAAAATGAATTTGTCAACCTTGACCAGCACATCCTCAACTACGCCTATTAGAAATACGAGCGTTCTATCAGCAAGTTGTAGTGAGATTGAAGTGGGCATTGTTTCTCCAATCTGTATTTTCCTGAAAATAGAAAAAGACATCAAGTTAACACTAGCACCTAAATCACACAGAGCCTTACCGAAGTCATGTTCTCCTATGGTGTAAGGAACAGTGAAATTGCCAGGATCTTTCAACTTTGGAGGAAGTTTTCTCTGAATGATGGCTCTGCATTCTTCTGATAATGCTACTGTCTCATAATCTCCCAATCTCCGCTTTCGTGAAAGAATGTCTTTCATGAATTTGGCATAGCTGGTCATTTGTTTCAACGCTTCTGCAAATGGAATGTTGATATGCAGCTTTTTGAACACCTCCAAGAATCGAGCAAACTGCTTGTCCAGTTTATTCTTCTGAAGACGCTGAGGAGGAGGTGGAGGTGGAGTGATCTGTTCTTTTTCCTTTGCTTCTTTTTCCTCCATCTGTTTCTTTGTTTCTTTTGGAAAATCTTCAATTGTTGTTGCCTTGATTCCAACATCTTTGTTAATTTCAGTACTACTTTTTAACATGATGGCATGACATTGCTCCTTCCCCATGTTCCTTGGATTTGGCTCTGTGTTGCTAGGAATGGTACCTGGCGGTCTGTAACTCTGAGCATTGGCCAGTTGTCCAATTTGATTCTCCAGTGCTTTAATAGAAGCTGATTGACTTTGAATTAATGCTGCTTAGGATTGAAACATAGCATCATATCTTGCTGCTGCTTGATTGAAACATAGTGTTGATGGTGTTTTCAGACACTACAACATTTAAGACAGTACGACAAGGGCAAAAGGGTAATTCCCTGACTGGATGAGATCATGTAGCCGACCCGACCACAACATGTGAAGACCGACCACTTTGGTCCGGATGACCGATCACTATAAGGTCGGCAGAAACACTCTCAGCATAAAAGATTGTCGTGACCGACCTCATGAAGACCGACCAGATAGCGAGCCGTGTTCAAGATGACAACACCCCATTCATTGCGGATAAGATAAGCAAATTATCCTACTCTCACAAGGAGAAGAAGTCAGAATGCAAGAAGGAATAAGAAAAGAGAAGGCAGTACTAGACCATGAATCCTTACAAGAAGAGAAGATTGAGTTCAAATAGGATTTCTTGTGCAAATAGGAGTCTGATTTCTGTATTATTATAAATAGGAGGGTAGAGCAATATGTAAAAGGCATCTTAAAAAATCATCACAAAAGTTAGTGATCAGAATCATCAAGCTCTGATTTGTAAAAGCAAAGAAGAGACCCGAGGAGTGCACTTGAGTAATAAAAAGTATCACCCTGTTCTTGTCCGTGGACGTAGGTCGGATCCCAAAATCCGCCGAACCACGTTAAATCTCATTGTCGATTGGTGTGTTTATCTGTCTTTTGCTAAATTTGCTTTTGGTTCCCCATAACCAAACAAATTCACCGTTGAAGGAGGATTACCTCGGAGGTGATATTCCCATATTACCCCGAGACCAAAATCAGCCGTCAACAGTTGGCGCCGTCTGTGGGGAACTCTACGAAAAGCAACTCGCGTAATAAGACAAATGGCGGAAGGCGGAAACCAACAATCATCAGGGAGCTCGGCTGCAGACTGGATGGAAAAGATCGAGGAAAACCTTAGGAAGGAAAGGGAGGAAAACCAAACTCTACTAAAAACCATAGTAGACCGGTTGGAAAGGATGGAAGGAGCACGCGACGGAAATTCGAGGCCGGGACTAGCCGGCGAAGGAGTGAGATAGCGGAAGGAAAGAGAATTGTTGATACAAGCGAAGACGACAGACCTCAAAGGAGGGAACCCTACAGGGTGAGATTCGTGGTAGTACAAAGGGATTCCCAAACCGAGGACACATGGGAAGAGGAAGATGACAAATCATCACCAGATCCCTCCTACGATAGCCCTCACAGTACCCGGAGGAGAGGAAAAGAACATACCGAAGAAGTGCGGGACGACGCCGACCCTGAGAAGCGCCGCTCCCAAGATAGCAGAAAGAAAAGAAACCTCAGAGGGCGGCATGGAACCAGGGACAGCGGTATGAAATCTTGGTTACGGGAGGAGCTGGTCAAATGGGGAGTATACCCCAACGCAAACAGAGGGGATATCCAGGACGTCAAAGATGAGTCCCCCCTCACGGAGGAAATAAAATCGGAAAAATTCCCGAAGAGATTCAACATGCCGACCATGACACCGTACAAAGGCCATACCGACCCTAAGACCCACATTAAAAGTTTCACCCTACTGATGGAAGTGCAAGGGGTAACAGGGGACGCCATCAGCAAAGTGTTCCCCCTAACTCTGGCCGGACCAGCCATTCTATGGTACATGAGCTTAGCCCCAAGAAGCATCAGCAGCTTCACACAACTGAAGAAGTCATTCATACGACACTTCAAGGGGGCTTGTGTCCCCAGAAAGACGATTGGAGAACTCCGGCTCATGAAGCAAGGAGACGATGAACCTCTGAAGATATTTATTGAAAAGTACCGTAATATGGTACTCGAAGTCGGAGGGTATGAATCCCCTGAAGCCCTGGAAAGCTTGAAATGAGCCTTGAGGGTCGGAAGACTATGGACCCACCTAAGGATCCAGGACACCCCGGACTACGCCACTGCCCTGGAGGTGGCCCGGAAGTTCGTTTTGTTAGAGAACGAAGAGAAAGTGTCCCGGAAAGGGAACAACATTAGGGATAGAACCACAAGGGAGGGCGCCCATCGCCGAACAGAAAAAGAATCCAGAAGACCACCCCCGAAACACAAAGAATTCAAGCCACTGCACCGGGACAATCAGGAGAGAAGGGCGCCGGCCCAAGTAAACCACGTGGTCAGGGAAGATGCATACATTCCCCTAAAGCAACCACTGGGGAAAATTGTCATGGAGATCCAGGGGAAAGGCCTCTTAGTGGAACCCGACCAAAGGAGGTTTCCCCCGGACAGAAGGAACCAAAAAGCTTATTGTGTACACCACAATTCCAAAGGACATGCAACCGACGGATGTAAGGATCTGCGAGAAAAATGGAAGATCTGGCACGAAACGGATATCTGAACAAATACATTGACCACGAAGTTATGACGACCAGAAAAATAGCATGTGGCCGCCAAATCAACTGAGAAAAAGGGCAGTTTGTCCCCGAAACATGAATAAAAACTTTCTCTTTTCAAAAAGGTTCTCGTCCACTTTCTTAAAACATAAATAGAAAGACCTACTCAAAAACCGGGGACAAACTTAGCGCCTAAATACAAAAAGAAATGACCAAGCAATAAGACTTGATCAGCTCGGGTCTGGACCTTGCTCCACCAAAGCCATTCAGTTATCCGGCTCGGGGTCGGGTTACGTCCCACCGAGTCATACATATTGGTCTGGGGACGGGACATTCCCCCAGAGCCAAGTACGTCTTTCGGCTCGGGGCTGGATTTCGTTCCGCCGAGGCCATATTCAGCTCAGGGTTGGGTTACGTCCCACCGAGTCATGCATATTGGTCTGGGGACGGGACATTCCCCCAGAGCCAAGTACCTCTTTCAGCTCGGGGTCGGGTTACGTCCCACCGAGACATGCTCATTAGTCTGGGGACGGAACATTCCCCCAGAGCCAAGTATCTCTCTAGCTCGGGGTCCTCAGGGACATACCCGATGTAATGGATCCATGAGAAGCATAGCACAGGGAGGGATGATACCCCTGTGGCGATTGCTTACTCCAGTGTTACCGAACATAAGGAGGAACATGCCCTTAATGTGTCGAACACTCTTCTGATCCTCACCTGCCCGATGTAATGGATCCGTGGGAAAGCATAGCACGGGGGATAATGACACCCCCGTGACGATTGCTAACTCCAGTGATACCGGGCCTAAGGAGGAACATACCCTTAGTATCCCGGACACTCTTTGATCCATTCATCATCCGGATCCGCGGGAGGCACAGCACGGGGAGGCGTATACCCCTGTGGCGTGTGCCTACTCCAGCGTGGTAAGGAGGAGCCCTCATACAATACACAGGCTCCCGAGTGAACCGACGTGTAGAGGATGTACCCTTACCATTCATACGCTCTTCTGATCCGAATCCTGGTTCGCCGGGACGCTGAATTGAAAGATTCAGAATTGTGTTTTGGAGGCCTCAGACAGGACGCTGTTTTGAGGCATCCCTGTTGTTATTTTTTGCAAAAAACGTTTTTATTTTGGGATAGGTGCTAAGTCACCCCCACCTTTTTTTAGAAACTTGTTTTCATTTTTCACTGGTCTAGCAGGGGGACGCCCGTGCCAGTTTCGGTAGGGCTTCAAAGGATGATTCATTTCCCTTCTGAATAAGTCCCAGGGGATTAGTCGGCTCGGGGCTGGATTTCGTTCCGCCGAGGCCATTTTCATTAGTCGGCTCGGGGCTGGATTTCGTTCCGCCGAGGCCATTTTCATTAGTCGGCTCGGGGCTGGATTCGTTCCGCCGAGGCCACTTGATTATTCAGCTCGGGGCTGGATTCGTTCCGCCGAGGCATCTGGATTAATCGGCTCGGGGCTGGATTTCGTTCCGCCGAGGCCACTTGTTTAATCGGCTCGGGGCTGGATTTCGTTCCGCTGAGGCCACCTGTTTATTCGATTCAGGGCTGGATTTCGTTCCGCCGAGGCCACTTGTTTATTCGGTTCGGGGCTGGATTTCGTTCCGCCGAGGCCACTTGTTTATTCGATTCGGGGCTGGATTTCGTTCCGTCGAGGACGCTTGGTTATTCAGCTCGAGGTCGGGTTACGTCCCACCGAGCCAGCTCCTTTGGTTTGGGGAGGTAACATTCCCCTAGAACCAAGTGCCTCACACAGCTCGGGGTCGGGTTACGTCCCACCGAGACAACTCATTTGGTTTGGGGGGAGGTAACATTCCCCTAGAACCAAGTGCCTCACACAGCTCGGGGTCGGGTTACGTCCCACCGAGACAACTCCTTGGTTTGGGGAGGTAACATTCCCCCAGAACCAAGTGCCTCACACAGCTCGGGGTCGGGTTACGTCCACCGAGAGAAAACTCCTTTGGTTTGGGGAGGTAACATTCCCCCAGAACCAAGTGCCTCACACAGCTCGGGGTCGGGTTACGTCCCACCGAGACAACTCCTTTGGTTTGGGGGGAGGTAACATTCCCCCAGAACCAAGTGCCTCACACAGCTCGGGGTCGGGTTATGTCCCACCGAGACAACTCCTTTGGTTTGGGGAGGTAACATTCCCCCAGAACCAAGTGCCTCACACAGCTCGGGGTCGGGTTACGTCCCACCGAGACAACTCCTTTGGTTTGGGGAGGTAACATTCCCCCAGAACCAAGTGTCTCACACAGCTCGGGGTCGGGTTACGTCCCACCAAGACAACTCCTTTGGATGGGGGACGTGACATTCCCCCGGGTCCAGATTCCATCATCAGCTCGGGGCCGGGTTATGCCCCTCCACCTCATGTTAAACTCCGAAAAGGTCTCGGAACATTCAGGCAAACAAAAGAAAGCATAGAAGAAAAAATAAGAAAGAAACATGAAACATACATAAATATATATAAGTGTATGTCAAAATACAACTTGTAATGTTATTACAAAAATTAATTAAAGTGTACATAGGGCCCCGGTAGGGTTACCCTTTCTCATTCAGCCCGCACAGGGGCAGGAACCTCTTCCTCAGCTGGCTCAGATGGCGGGAGAAGCGGCTCGGCATCAGGAGGAGGAGTTGCGGCTTCGACCTCGGCAGCAGGGGAGACCTCTGCTTCAGGGATAGGAGGAGGGATCTCAAGGCAGTCCTCGCCCGCGGCAGAAACCTCCGGTCGTTCTTCATGGGGAGCCTCGGAAGCCGGAACAACCGAAATGGGGGCGGGATCCATCACCTCCTCAGGTGGGGGAGGGAGCCACTTCCGAAACTCCTCCTCGGAAATATCCCCCTTGCAATAGCTGATGGCCGCATAGATAGGGTCCATGTTCAGACTCGGCAGCACCATCGGTATCATCTCGGCACAATCGCCAACCCCCTCAAGACGGATGGCCTCCTTCTCGGCCTCAAGATCAGCCTCTCTCTTCCCAAGCTCGCTCTCTCTCTCCTCAAGATCGGTCTCTCTCTCTTCAAGCTCAGCCTCTTTTCTCTCAAGACTATCTCGGGCCCGTGCAACCTCCTCGTCCTTGGTCTTCAACTTGGCCTCGGCACTCGCTACCTTCCCTTTCAAAACGCCAATCTCAGATTGGGCAACCTTCAGGTCCTCCCTGGCATTATCAGCAAGCTTTCTTTCCAGCACAGCGGCGGCCTTAAGAGCCTTGTTCGTTTTGAAGTTCTCGATGGCGGTCGCCTCGTGATTCTTAATCACCTCCTCCCGGTCAGCCAATTTTGCTTCCACTTCGGAGAGACGATTTTGAAGTCTTTGGGCCTGACCACCCTCGGACAACAGAGTCAGAAGAAGACCCTTATTCTTGGCCATGAGGTAGTTGCCCTGCACAAAAAAAAAAATAAAAAAAAAAAGGGGGTCAAGACATAAAGTAAAGAGGACCAACGACCCAAAAATCGAGAAGGAAAGTAAAAATACCTTTGCCATCTGAGAACTCATCTCAGTCACAATGGCTTCGGGAGATATATCCTCATACCTCGAAACCTCCCCCAGAGGAATCACCTCGGCCAATTCATTGAAAGCCGGCACTAAGTGTGAGGTAGCCTCCCGGATGCTTTCTCCCAAGTCATCCACCCCGAGGACCACAGAGCCCTTCCGTTTCTTGGAGGAGCCTTCAGATGACTTCTTCCCCCTACGGACGTCCTTCCTCTTGACCGGAGCAGCCTCCTCCTCTTCTTCCTCTTGAGCCAACTCGGTCTCCTCGGTCCCAAGCTGACGCCTCATCTTCCAGAGAAGCTTCGGCGGACTGGCAAGACGAGCAGATCCCAATGACTGCACACCAGAAGGGGAAGATAGTCCCCGAGCACCCGTTTGGACTTACCCTTGAGGCACCTTCCTAACAGAATCAGGCTGTACCCGAGAAGTTCCAACCTCAGCTTGACCGGTCTTCGTCATCGTGCCGCCAAATTTTCAAGAAACTTTGGCCTCTTCGACATGCCTACAAAAAAGGGAGAAAGAGAAATCAGGATCCGAGAACATAACAAAGACATCAAACACATAACAGGCAAACGGGGAAAAACATCAAAACAACCAACAGACCTCCACCAATCTGAGCCGAGATCTCCGGAGGGACGGTCCGAGTAAGGCCCGAATCAAAAAAAGGCCGCATCATTAACCAACTTCCTCCAGTGGGCAGCATACCCCCGAGCCCAATGTACCCGCCTCCGAACCTGACGAGAAACCTTGGGAGCATCTCGCCAACAAGCTGGGAGGAACCAGAGAAGTTAGAAACCTAAGAAACTAAGAACGGGAATAAAGAAAGAGTGAAGGGGCATTAAACTCCTAACCTCCAGCCCTGAAGATGTCCGGAACCGAGACGTCCTCCTCAAACGATCTCAGGACCCGACCCCGATCCCCAGTAGCCCAGAACCAAAGGTCCTTGAAATTCTTGTTTGAGTCGGGGAGTTTCTGGACAAGGTTGGACGAGCTATCATAAGCAGAGAGGTAATACCAACCGTAGTGAGTCTTTGGGTTGGACTTCAAACGATATAACCTCTTCACCTCTTCCAAGCAAGGTACGCCTAAACCTGCCCGATGCCAAACCACATATATGCCGGCCAGAATCCTCCAGCTATTTAAACTCAATTGGCAAGGGGCAATCTCCATCTCAGCCAGCATCCAAGAAAAATAACGTTGCATCGGCAGCCGTAGCCCACACTCAAAAAAGGCAGGAAGAAGTGCCACCGAGCCCTCATCGGGTTGACTAGCACGATCCATCGGGCCGAGAACTTCAAGGGCAATATCTATTGGGATGTCGTATCGTTGCCGCAACAGCGCCAGATCATCCTCGGTTATCTTAGAGGGACGGTTCATATCCAGAGCCGACGACCCAAGTTCTCCAGGTTCTGGGTCCTTCCGAGGAATCCTCTGACGATAGGAGTCTTGTTCAATCTCAGAGGAAGTAGGGGTAGTGTCAAGGTCTTCTACACTAGGCGCCCCTGAGCGCGAGGAGAGCTCTTCAGCAGGGGGAGTTGAGATTTTGGCAGGCCTCTCGGAGGAAGAACTATTATCGGACATCCCTAACACCCAGAAAAACAGAGAAGGGAGGGGAATCAGTCTATGAGGAGCTACCCACAGTTTCCGTACTAAACTAGATAGGGAGTCTCTAAAAGTGCCCTAAAGCAAGACCCATCAAAACCACAAATCTCTCCCTAAGCAAAATAAACAAACAGATTCACAGCATACAAAAGAGAAGAGATCGCTCAGAAGACTTACTTGTTCTTCTAAAAAAAAAAGCAGCATGAGGTTGTACGGTGCGGTGGTGTCTGATCCTTATGTTCACAGCAAAGAAAAAGAAAAAGACCACGGTTGACCTTTGGGACCACGGAGTTGGACGGATCACAGAAAGGTTTTCAGAAGAGAAGGAGAAATTGCCGAAAAAAAATGGAACAGTGAAAGCCTCGCTTTCTTATAGTCATGACTGAAACGCTCATCACCATCGGTTGTGGCGGGAGCCCGTCGGATGTTTGACAAGTGTCAAACTTAGAAGAAACCCTAAAGTTGATTTGATGGGCATTTAAGCGGACGTGACTGTTGCGTGTCTCGAGACAAGCGCTGGAAAAGAGACCACAAAGCATTTCTCGACCTCAGATCAACCTCCAAACAGAGCAAAACTATTATATAGTTCCCGCACCAACTAGCACACTTGTTGGAACCGAGAACTAGGGGACAGATGTTGATGGTGTTTTCAGGCACTACAACATTTAAGACAGTACAACAAGGGCAAAAGGGTAATTCCCTGACTGGATGAGATCATGTAGCCGACCCGACCACAACATGTGAAGACCGACCTTTGGTCCGGATGACCGATCACTATAAGGTCGGCAGAAACACTCTCAGCATAAAAGATTGTCGTGACCGACCTCATGAAGACCGACCAGATAGCGAGCCGTGTTCAAGATGACAACACCCCATTCATTGCGGATAAGATAAGCAAATTATCCTACTCTCACAAGGAGAAGAAGTCAGAATGCAAGAAGGAATAAGAAAAGAGAAGGCAGTACTAGACCAGGAATCCTTACAAGAATAGAAGATTGAGTTCAAATAGGATTTCTTGTGCAAATAGGAGTCTGATTTATGTATTATTATAAATAGGAGGGTAGAGCAATATGTAAAAGGCATCTTAAAAAATCATACAAAAGTTAGTGATCAGAATCATCAAGCTCTGATTTGTAAAGCAAGAAGAGACCCGAGGAGTGCCCTTGAGTAATAAAAGTACCACCCCTCTTTCCGTGTCGTGGACGTAGGTCGGATCCCAAAATCCGCCGAACCACGTTAAATCTCCTTGTCGATTGGTGTGTTTATCTGTCTTTTGCTAAATTTTCTTTTGGTTCCCCATAACCAAACAAATTCACACGTTGAAGGAGGATTACCTCGGAGGTGATATTCCCATATTACCCCGAGACCAAAATCAGTCGTCAACACATAGCATCACATCTTACTGCTGATTGAGTCGTGTTTTGCTTCTATCATTTTCAAGTGGGTCAACACTTCTGTTATTCCTGGTTCATTTGCCTGTTCCTGGTTCAACACTTCGGGTGGTGGATTGTTCATTTGCCCTGAATTGTTGCTCCATGCGAAATTGGGATGATTCCTCCACCCTGGGTTGTAGGTGTTGGAATATGGATTGTTCCCCTGTCTGTTGAAATTATTGACATAATTCACCGTTTCTTTATGTTGGTTGAAAGATTCTGACTCAGGTGCTCCTCCAAATGGTGAACTTGTGGATCCACCATTAACTTTTATGTTAAGAGTTTCCAGATTTTTGCAAATCACATCCAGCTTGGAATTCAGTGCTGTTTTGGCTCCAACTTCATAAATTCCTGGAATTCTTTGGATCATGCTCCTTTCTGTTGGCCATAAAGAATTATTGTTGGCCATTTCTTTGATTAGGTCCCAGGCTTCATCTTCTCCTTTTGCCATTAAAGCTCCTCCAGCAGCAGCATCGATTGTGGTTCTCATTATTCCAGAAAGTCCATTATAGAATGTTTGGACTTGAAGCCATTTTGAAATCTCATGGTGAGGACATTTCCGGAGCAAATCTTTGTACCTTTCCCAAGCTTCGCAAAGGGATTCTGAATCTTGTTGTACAAAGGATGTGATGTCATTCCTCAGCTTTCCGGTTCTGGCTGGTGGAAAATACTTTGCAAGGAATTTGGTGGCTAAAGTGTTCCAAGTTGTGATGGAACCTGCTGGTAGTGAATGTAGCCAAGCTTTTGCTCTGTCCTTCAAGGAATATGGAAAAATTTACAGTCTCATTACTTCTTCTGATGCTCTGTTGTAGTTGAAAGTACCGCAAACTTCCAGGAAGTTACTGATGTGGGTATTAGGATCTTCAGTTGTATTCCCCCCGAACTGAACTGACTGCTGAATCATCTGAATGCATATTTTGATGTCACACGTATTTTCTGGTAATGGAGGAAGTACAATACAGGAAATGAGTCTGTCAACCACCGGAATGGTTCTGTCTCGAATGGGAATTGGTGGTGCAACCTCCAACGGTTCAGGTTCCATGTTGACTAAAGCTTCTTGGCCTTCTCGCCTTTCCCTTCTCAATTGTCTGATGGTTCTTTCAATTTCCGGGTCAAGCGGTCGGAGTTCAAAACTTTTGGTTCGTCTAATGAAGTTTCTGAGAACTTGAAACACAAGAAAACAAAAACAATAAGTAAAAAGAAATTAGATACAAGTAACATATCTAACCCATAAACTAATAGTAAAAGATAAATAAGTCCCCGGCAACGGCGCCAAAAACTTGACCGGCGTAAACACACACGTATAACGCAAACGCACGTATCGTTCAAGTAGTATAAAAATATCGATCTCACGAGGACTTAATATCTAATCTATTAATTTTATGAGGTCAAATGATTACTAGTATCTAACAGGTTGTTTGATTGATTTGAAATGGTAACGATTCTAAATTTAAAAACAAGTAAATAAAATTGTTCGAAAGTAGGTTTTAAGAAAATTCAATATTAAAAAACTATCGAGGGTTGTGATTTCTTCCAATATCATTTTAAAAATGAAGTGGTTATCTTAAAGTTGGGTAATATATTGATTTATTAACCTGGAACACTAAATTATGTGTAAGCCTCTGTCGATGGTCAGACACAAATACCCAGTTTAACCAAATTGAACCATATGTCTATGTCAACCAAATTATTTGGATTCATTAAGTTTAAGTTCCAATTATGGCTACCCCCGCCCGACAGGTATATGTCTATACTGTAAGGAAATCTATTAAAGGGTTATCTATCCTCAAGGAAGATCGTGGACTATTGAGTCTAAGGTCTTAAACTTAAAATCCTTATGTCTAGTTCATTTTAAGTTTCCCAGTTCAATTTTATTAATGGCCAGTTAATGAAAAAGCATTAAGATTAAGACTCAATATATAAATCTTTATATTGCCCAAACTATAATCTAACCTCTTATAAACCGATGATATTGGATTTCATCACAACCCCAGATAACTTATTTAGTTACCACACATAACTAGGGCTAGTAAAAACTTGAAAAAAAAACATAAAGTAAAAATGCGGTAAAGTAAATACTGAAAAATAAATGATGGAAAGTAAATGCTGAAATTAAATAATGAAAAGTAAATGCTGAAAGTAAATTACTGAAAAGTAAATGCTGAAAGTAAATTGCTGAAAGTAAATTGCTGAAAAGTAAATGCTAAAAAGTAAATGCTGAAAGTAAATTGCTGAAAAGTAAATGCTGAAAGTTAAAGAAAGAAAAGTATTGTGCGTAAAAGAAAATTACGGAAAGTAAAAACTGAAAAGTAAAGAAAAGAAAGTGTGAAAGCGGAAATTAATTACTGAAAGCTATAAATAAACAAACAAGATACAATATTCTTAGTATTCTTAAGGAATTCCTTAGAAAAAGTATGAATTTTACAAATGAAATGGCTTGGTATTTATAGGCAAAATTTTGCCTCCATCAAATCATCCACCAAATCAATTATTAATTGCTCTACTAATTGCTCCACCAAATCCATTATTAATTGCTCCACTAATCTCTTATCATGTTTGGTGATGATTTGATAATTTTTATTATTTATTTATTAATTTATTTTTTTGCTTTGAAAATGATTGAAAGTGACTTTAATAATTACACACAACACACTTCTGGATGGTTCATCAATTTCGGGCATGAAATATTCAGAATTCAAAATTATTTTGTCTTTAAAAGCTGTAGATCTTTGAGTCTTCTTTAATATGGAAATTGAATCAGCTCAATCCGATATCGGAGTAAAACGTTATGCCCAAATTACGACAGATGCACAAAACTGGAATTTCCAAAACTGCACTTCGTTAAAACGCCATTTCAAGTTTCCAATCTCCAAAATTAATATTTCAAGTCCAATTTTTGCCCTTATTTGACCCATATTTCGTCCTAAATGATTTCATTAAGTCCCAATATTATTTTATCTGCAAAATAAACTAAAACATATCAAAACGTTCATCAAACCCGAGAAACTAAATAAAATATTAAGTAAAAGAGGCGGTAAATATTGATATATTTTCCGCTCATCAGAGCACCAGAGACGGAGGCTAATAAGTTCTTAAGGACAGAGAGATCTCGACTTGGATTCGTTATCATATTTTCTAGGTTTTTCTTACATCTTAAGTTTTAGGGTTTTGCATAGATTGATTGGATATTCTGGATTGGATCTGTTTGTTTACATGTTAAATTTACTGTTTAATGACACTATACATCCAACAATAAAAAGGATATGAAAATTCGAATTCAGTCTTAAGGTTCTAACCCTATGCGAAATTAATCACAATAATTTAAGAAAAGTCCTAAATATTGATTCTATGGATTTCCAACAAGCACCCTTAAGTCTAAGCAATTATAATATAAAGCAAAACATTAAATCAACAACACAAAATCAATACAATAATTTTGGTGACGAAATGGAAAACTCGTGCGAGTAAAAAACCACTCCGGGTATTTAGTCTACCCGCCAAAATCCACTAGAAAGAGAAAAGCTTACATTGATGGTAAAAGACCTATGCAGCAACTTCGCCGACTCTAATACCTCTAAACTGTAAGAACTCGAAGAAATCCTCGAGCCCGTACCCCATGGTCTTCTTTAGTTACTTTGAAGTCTCTGGGCGAATCAATTCTACAAAACGCAACACCGGAACTCCGACTGCCAATCTTCCTCCATGAGAACTCTGAAGGGTTAGGAAATTGGGTTTGGTTATGTGATGGTAAATAAAAGATAGAACTCACCAAATCAAAGAAGATAAAAAAATCAAATGAGTCTTCAAGGTGAGAATTAAGAAGGTTGAAAAGCTAAGTTGATTTAGGCTTTGAGAGATTGTGTTTTCAACACTTGTCAATGTGGCTTAATGTTTGTTTATATAACGTAGGGCAAAGTCTAGGGTTTCCATGTGCAAAATAGACTTAAAAACGGGTCCAAAATAACCTACTTACTCTCGGACGTTCAAACACGACAAGAACGCGTGTCAAGCACATGCTATTCCATAAACTAGTTCGAACATTGTATCGAACGCAATGCGAAAGCAAAATCACTAGAAGGTTTCGTTCGAACGGGAAGATGAACACACTACAAGAATGCATGTTGAACGCACGATATTCCGTAAACTCGTTCGAATATTGTATCGAACTCAAACTCAAACTCCACCGACTCTAATACATCTAAACTGTAAGAACTCCTTAAGCCCGCACCCCATGGTCTTCTTCAGAACTTCTGAAGTCTCTAAACGGATCAACTCTACAAAACACGACACCAGAACTCCGACTGCCAATCTTCCTCCTTGAGAACTCTAAATGGTTAGGAAATTTGATTTGGTTGTATTGATGGTAAAAAAAAGACGGAACTCACCAGATCAAAGAAGACAAGAGAATCAAATGAGTCTTCAAGGAGAGAATTAAGAATGTTCAAAAGCTAAAGTGATTTAGGCTTTGGGATATTGTTTTTCAACACATGTGAACTAGGCTTAATGTTTGTTTATATAGGTAGGGAAAAGACTAGGGTTTCCATATGCTAAACAGACGTAAAATTGTGTCTAAAATAATGTACTTATTCTCGGGCGTTCGAACACCACAAGAATACGCATCGAATGCGTGCTATTCCGCAAACTCGTTCGACCATTTTATCGAACGCAATACGAATAAAAACTCACTAGAAGGTTTCATTCAAATGGGAAGATGAACGCACTACCCACGGGAACCTTTTTCCAAGTTTCATTCGAACCCAAACACGAACATGACACTAATGCCAATCGTTCGAAAGTATACACGAAAGCGGCATGAACACAAATATGATTCCTTCATGCTCAGTCTGCCAATTACTAGTCCAGTTGCTCCAAGTTTATGAAATAGATTGAAAGTTAGTTGTTGATGAGATGATGAAATAGTTTATGTGGAATCGAGTGTAATATGGTGTTTTGAGTATTGGTTATAGTATGGGAATGTTAGGGTTTTGTTTCGGGAGAATTGGAATTGAAGAAGAAAGGGGTAGAATCCTGGAAAACTGCCTCATGTTGCGAGGCAAAAGAGATGTGCGTCGTGACGTGTAAGAAGAAAATGATGGCACCCTTATAGACGCCGCGCGTCGCGATGCGTAAGGGTTTGCATCGCGATGCGTGGCACAAAATTTCCCAGAATCAGTTTGTAACCACCTCAGTTCCACCTTAGCGTGTTTGATACCACCCTTAAGGTCTCGAATCAGTTCGTATGCACACATTACATCTTAGTACAAGTATGATATACCAAAATTACGATATTACGTACTTGAATTTAGTAGTTTAGCCTAGTTCCAGAACTCATCTCGTAATTCTTAGTCTAATCAAGTTATCACCTATATACCATTGCAGGAGTTGTGATCTCCTTCGAAGAAATGGTATAGCTCCAGCCAGTTTCCGAACACTGTGAGTGGACACTTTCTCTTAAATTGATTTTTGGTTTATTATTTTATACAAACATACTTACTTTTCGCTTTTAGGGCATTAGCCAATTCATTATCAGTTTATTTGTGTTTTTACATGTTTTAAGAAATTATCAGAAAATAAATGTTTTTAAACATGAGTTTTACGTTTTCGGGGCATGGGGGAAAAACTCACCCCAGTATGCAACTTGACACAGTTTGGAATTGACGGACAGAGGAAATGTCCATATGTAGAGGAATGGGGGGACGGCGATACGTAAAACCCCCAGATCCTAGTTCAGGGCTAGGGGACGGCGATACATAACGCCCATAGACCCTAGTTTCAGAGCTTGGTGGGTAGCATATATCAGAACCCCCAGTTCTAGTTCTGTGGCTTAGGGGACGGCGATACGTAACACCCTAAGACCACCAGTTTCAGGGACAAGAGTGGCATGCTTTGGGGGACGGCGATACGTAACGCCCCCATACGTCAAGTTTTTCAGTTACAACCCAGTTCTCAGATACCAGATTTTCAGAAAATAGTTTTCAGAAATCATAGTTTAGAAAATAGTTTTCAGAAACCAGACTTTCAAAAACAGATTTTAGAAATATAAGTTTTATTAAAGAGGTTTCAAGCGAAGTTTTCAGAAAGAAAGTTTTCCTATAAGTTATTTCGTTGAAACCTTGGTTTTAGAACCAAATGATTTTATTTCAGTATTTCAGTTTTTCGTCCACTCACTTAGATCGAATAGCGATCTAACCCCCCACTCCCTGTTTTCTATGGTTGTAGGTATTCTCGGAGGACAAGCTCAGGAGGACGGATACTGATGCAGTCACTTGGGTATGGAGTCCATCAGTCCAAGTCATAGAGAGAGTGAGAGAGTCCAGTTAGAGTCAAATGAAATTTATGTAGTAGTCTTGTGTTTTAAGAAAGTTATTGTTAAAGTGTATTATTAAGATTTCATTTGCAGATATTGAGTTTGCGTGTCATGTTTTGCTTGGGCTACGGTCCTTATTATAAAGAAAGGAATATTAGTATATGTTCATGATTAGAGAGTTTGAGGCTTATGGGGTTAGTACGGTATATCCCCTGCCGGTAACATCTCCCAAATTGGGGATGTTACAATGATGGTATTAGAGCATGGTCTAGGGATTCAGTGACTGCAGTAGGCAGAGTGATGAGGTCTGGTTTACGCAGTATATCCGGGATACTCGTATGCGAGGCACTACCTCTCCAGTATCTGATCCTTGAATACGTCCTCAAGATCCATAGACAGGTTAGTAAACTTTCCCGAACTATTCAAATAGTATTCCTCGCAAGAATAATTACACTCTAGATCCAAGTTAAGAATCTTCTTGAAATTAATCAGCCCTATGAAATCAGAAAGTAAAATATAATAAAAATACCCAAGGGAATGGGATAGGAAAGCTATAAGAAAGTTAGAAATAAAGTATAAATGTTTCGATAACCAGAGACAGAAAAAGATAGTGAGTTCAAGAGTACCACCCAAGAAGATAGAAAGAGAAAGAGAAAACTATAAAGAGAAGTGAAAGATAGAATAAGCAATCAGAAGCAAATAAAGATAGAGGTATGGAAGTAGATAGATAAGAAAATACCAAGACCTATAGTAGTAAGAATGAGAGACACAAAGTAAGATAATATGGAAGACACTATAACTTGGGATAGAGAAGTATAATATAGCAAGTCCAACCAAAAGTAAAATAACGAGTAGACCTAAGTAAAGTCCTCCCCTTATAAGTAAGATTCTTTCATTCTCAGAAATTCTTCAGTTGATCTATTAATTCTTGAACATTTCATATAGATAGCGAGCTCCCCGAATGGTTAAGAACAGTTATAAGGCAGAAGAATCAAGAAATAAGGAATAGTCATAGAGGCTTCTAATAGATGTGAGGTACCATAAGCACGCAGAGACTATAGGTTCCCCAAACCTAGGCCCACAGGCCAATGAGAGGAATAACGACATGAAAAAGGATTAGATGCCCTAGTCAAGGAATCCAATAAATAAGACCCCAACGTACCCAGATCCTCACTCCTCTGTAAAACCAGTTAAGGAAGCTTTCATGATAGAGTCTATCTCATACCTACCCTACATGAGTAATAGACATCATCAGGACATAGAGTACTAGAACAATGATGTATAAACCCATCAAGAAATAAAGAAAGGAACTGATGAGATATAAAGCAGCTCCTACCAGCATAAATATTATACGACCGTAAGAAACCCAACTGGGTTTCATCTTAAGAAATGGAAAGATCATGGAAGGTAGATAACCAAGAAAAGAATTCAGAAAGTCTCAGAAGGTGAGAAGAGAGAACCCATAATAACTCAAAGATTTAGACACGTCAGCATAAGATTTGCAAGACTAGTAGGAGTCCACAAGATAGACCAAATGTCGAGAAACCCATAGATAAGCCCAAGTCTGTAGGAATCCGTAGAAGAAAAATAAGAATAGACCTATGAAGTTGGAGATATTTAGGAAGTGGCAAGAGTATCAGTATGGACAATAGAATAGAGTGACCAACTAGAGGTTTATAGCAAGAATATGTAGTGGAGATTTAAGAAGCAGACAGAAGAATGAACCACCGTTAGCCTCAGTAGCAAGGCGTAGAGCAAAGAATAGGATGTGCAAATGGTAAGGGGTACGCGAGAGGTAATAAAGAAATTTGGTGCATTCAAGCACGAAGATAACATAACGAGAAGATAATAGTGTAGAGAATTGATGGTAGTTGTGGGACCCCGAGACATGAAGTAGTCGATCAATTTCTTGCAGAATGAATAATGACTTTTCCTTTCGAAAAATTTGATTCAAGTAAGCATATAACACTGAACCAAACACGTGAGCATGTACTCATTCCCAATTTAGAGTCCAGTAAAGAAAAGAACCAATAAGGAAGAGCAATTGAGAGATTAGACGAATTATGAGATGATTAGACAACTAAATCAATGAGTTCAATGAATCATAGATAAAGAGTATGAGATAGAATAGTTTTAAATTATGATAATTTGAACTAGGTCAAAGCCCTCGTTGAGTTAAGGAACTTGTAAAGAAGTAAAAACTTAGAAGTATCAAGAGAGCAAGGAGAATGATTTTCAGGAGTATAGTGAACAATTTATAAGGAATTTCAGGGTAGTACGAAGAAAAGACCAGGTAAAGAGTAGAACTTGAACTAAAGATCCTGAAAAAGATATCCTAAGTAATTGAAGTTGATAGAGTCTTCAGAGAGTAATGAGGAATAAGTTTAAGGAACCTTAGTAGCAGAGTAAGTTTCTTAAGGAAAAAAAATAGCAAATAGAGTATAGCAGTACTCAGAGAAAGAAAATAACGAAGTCTGAGGGTTAAACGCCAGAGACGATACATGAATGATTACAAAGACAGTACATGAAAGTTATTAGAGAGCATAATTCTAGAGCGATTTTGTGGAAGAGGTGGAGTGATTGATTGCTGACAATGATCAGGAGTTAGGTTGGATAAGGCAGGCCAAATAAGTTTTAGCAGTTGTACCTTTGTATAGGAAATGACACCAGACAAGTAGACACGAGAGTCCTAGGCGAAGGATATGTGCCACCGGATTACCATGAATAAAAAAGCCTCAAGATAAGTTCCCGCCTTCCCAACCCTTGTTATACAATAACAAAGAAGTTAGACTTCGAAGTTCATCTTAAGATATTCACAGAAACAAGAGAATGTGTAATTGTAAGAGATTGGTATAGAAAAACCTTTAGATATAGTACAGGAACATAATAAAGGACGTAATAGTTCTAAGAGAGAGATTTAAAGAAAGATTATCTAGATGAATGATGAGGAAAGGAGGTACTAGTTAAGCAGTGACAAAAATATAAGGAAATAATGTTTAACATGACTTGGGACATGAGAAATATGACATTCCTCGGATAAGGGGACAGCGATGTATGTCATGGAAGTTTTAGGTACAAAACAGAACAAGAGAGTAAACAAAGAGATTAACAAACAAAGGGCTTGGTAAAGAAACGATTAACGAGCAATGACAGTAAAAGAAAATCCTAGGTAAGTGTAGGCACTGCATTTTTGCATATAAATCCCGATGATGAGTCTCATTTGGAGGCACTACCTTTTAAGTCGCGGAAGCCGCGGGAAATGGACGTCGGAAGGGAAAAGATGGAAATCAGTACTTTGTCGAATTTTACTCGCTTGTTTAGCTCCAAGCTCACTCGTTGGACCTTCGTTTTAAAGCAAATTTGGCCTAAAAACCCAGAACCATTTAACCTTGGCCCAAACCCACTCACCAAACCAACACAACACCTAGCCCACCAAGAGAGGCCACACGCCCATAGCCCCTAAAATTACATCCAAATTAAATCAAATATTAATTAAATTAAACATTAACTAAATAAAATCTTAATTAATTGATATACCAAATTAAATAAGACATAAAATATAAATATACCAAATTAAAATATTGTAACTTCCTAAATTAAAGAAATATTATGCCTAATTAAAATCAATCCTAACCAATTAAAATATTGTCTCCTAAATCACACCAATCAAATATTCAACCTTCCTAATTCACCAAATTTGTCCCCTCTCAATCCATTGATTTCCTTATCCAACACCAAATCAAATCTCTCTTTAATACCAAATATCCCTTCCTTGTGAGACAAGGAGAAGCCCTAGCCCTTCTCTATATAAATAACCCCTAACCAAGACATGCATGCTGCTAGCTCATACACACAACTCACACGCAAATCACAGCAAGAAACCCTAGACATTACACGCGAATCACAAGAAAAATAGCAAACAATTCTCTTCATCTCCACCCTCACATTATCGAAAATACAGCAGCCATTTACAGCCCCTACAACCATCAAAACAGTCCCTAATCACCACCGAAAACTAGCCCCATAAACCCCCCACACATCACCAAAAATTACCCCAAAATAGCAGCTACATACACCGGAAATTACGCCAAAACAACAGCCATTCAAGCCAAAACAGTAGCTTTGAAGACCTGAAACAGTGAGCAGAAAATATAGAGGAAACAGCAGCAAAATGGAGGTCAAACAGCAAGCAAAACAGCAAAATAGTGAGCTAAGATGCTAAACCAGTGAACCGGAGAAGTTGAGGAGCTTTACCCTTCCGATCTCCGTGAAACGCAAGTCCGAAAGTCGGCAAAAAGGTTAGACCTGAGGGTATTTTCCACATTCATTTTCTGTTTTATTTTTATTATTCATTGAGTATTGTTCGCATGATTGTTATGTTGAAATGCATATTGTGGCCCTTGAGTAGATAAATATGCATGGATTACGAAATATTGTACGTTGTGGCCTTGGAATAAAATGAAAGATGTGTTAACTCTCGCGGTATATCGGATGGAAACCTGGACATAAATTTCATAGCCGATTCTGAATGGACTGTAGTATGATCTGTACTCGGGATACAACTCCACGTACCGCTTGAGTAAACAACACTTTCTTTTGTTTTATATTGCTTTGATTTATTTATTATTCGTCATTTAAATTCAGCATGTTACTTGTTTATGCATGATGCGATCGAGCGCATGGTCTTAGTAAGTCGGATTAAAGGTCCCCTATTTGGAGGGGTTAAAACCCTTTACCACGATGCTTTGCCGCGCCGGTTGATGTGTGTTCGGTTGAATGTAAGAAATGTTCAATCGGGCATACTAAGTTTGATATTATTGTCTTTATTCTTTGTATGCATGATGCGATCTAGCGTATGGGCTTAGTAATTCGGATTAAAGGTCCCCTATTTGGAGGGGTTAAAACCCTTTACCACGATGCTTTGCCGCGCCGGTTGATGTGTGTTCGGTTGAATGTAAGATATGTTCAATCAGACATACTAAGTTTGATATTATTGTCTTTATTCTTTGTACGCATGATGCGATCGAGCGCATGGGCTTAGTAAGTCGGATTAAAGGTCCCCTATTTGGAGGGGTTAAAATCCTTTACCATGATGCTTCACCGCGCCGATTAATGTATACTCGGTTGAATGTAAGATGTGTTCAATCGGGTATACGAAGTCCGATGTATTGTCTTTATTTTTTATATGCATAATGTGATCGAGCGCATGGGCTTAGTAAGTTGGATTAAAGGTCCCCTATTTTGAGGGATTAAGTTCTCGAACGCTACGTGAACGCGCACACATTTTCTTAGTGTTTCATGCATTAGGTCTGGCTCCGTTCGAACGCGTTCTCGAATGCTATGCGAACGCGCACCCACTGAACTGAGTCTTTTTCATCAGATTTCATACATAATTGTTCCTAGTAGCTATCCCTTCGTATGATGAACCTGATTGCTTCTCTGTATTACGCAAGATTGTGTAGGTGTCGTTCATCTGTATTCCCCACATGTATAAGTACAATGTGTTTAACGTATTACAATTCATATATCCATGTCGTGATAGCATTTGAGTATTATTTCTTGTGGTATATCGGATGGAAACCCAGACATAAATTCCGTAGCTGATTCCGAATGGACGGTAGTGCGGTCTGTACTTGGGATACAATTCCACGTACCACTTGGAAAAGTGCTCACATGTGTGTTTGTGTCCATATTAGTTATCTTCTCTTGTACCACGTCATATCATGCTTACTTTAATGCCTAATTGCATCCTTAAGTGTCTTCTTACATTATGTACTTAGTTGACTCTTTTATTTACACATGGACATGTAATGGCTATTTATTTATGCTTCCGCACGTATAAGTATGACATGTCTATGAAATCACATGTTTGCCATTATTTGATTCGCTTTTATGTGTACTTGCGTGGTTAGTGTGTGCTTGTGTTTCCATGAACACAATATGCCAATGAAGTTGTATGTTCGTTGCTACTTTGATTACTTTCAAGCATGCAATCTTAAATGTAAGATATATGCAAATTTAGGTGTAAGTTTTATTTTTGCGCATATGAACTTAGAAGCATGATACTCTTGGAAATAAGTGTTACTTAAGCTTGATTAAATTATTACACAAATCCTTTCATTACAAGTGACATAAGTAAGGGACCATTCCGAACCCAACGGTTTGAGGTCTTCCCTTGCGAGGGGTGAGTGCGGCCTTAAATCTCATTTTCCCGGTTCACACCGGGTGGCGACTCCATTATTCTCTGGTTTAGTCCCCCGTGGCTACTCCGTACTCCCGACTAGGCCGCGAGCCTAGAACAGCATACGTCACCCAGTTTCTGTGTCCCACAGTCTGGCGACTCCACTGGGGATAGGGAATCGGCCCCGAAATATTTTCTTGTAATGTTTGGATTTATGTTTTAATTGACTGTGTCTATAGTGGATAAAATGGGGGTTTAATCAAAGGCATTTTGAGGCTAGGTAATGGTTTGGTGTCTTCCTTCATTCACTATCTTCCTAGAAGGAAAAGCTGTGAAGGCACCTATATAGCCATCTACCCGTAGCCTATTGTGATGGACTAATTTGGAGGACTTGTTGTTTATTCCTGTCACCAATGGATAAGAGCCTAAGAGGCTAGGGTACTTAAGAGAGCCTCGCTCCACCCTCCCTCTGGGGAATCTACAACGGGAAATCCATTTGACAGTCAGTCACACACCATAGCTCATTGGCACGTACCTTAGTGTATAAAAAAGGGTACGCTCACTTGGTCGCTCGAACCCTTGATTGGGGGACCTAGTTGTGGGCCGTCCTTCGCCGGTGGGAGCCTTTGTCTACACTCTTGCGAACCCACCCATAGACCGGGGTTGTATGGTTAAAGTAACAATTATTTCCTTGAGTGTGTGCTTGTGGACCATCTTCATTTGGATACAGTTGGACTATTGTCAGAAATGCGAACTTGCTAGGCCATTTAAACTGGGGCGAGTTCATACCTTATGACCATTAGGCCCAAAGCTTCTGAAATATTGATGGGCCATTCTGTAGAAGTTATTGTTTTATGTTTGCATTATCTTTTTTTAATTCTTGTGTTTGGGAACATCGTCGTTTGGATCCATTTGGACCATTTGTCATGGGATATGGGCTTGTTGGGCCATTTAAACTGGGACAAGAACGTATTTTATGACGATTGGGCCAAAGGCTTCTATGTGTTGATGGGCCACTTTGTGCTTGTGTTCGGAACATTATCATTTGGATTTAGTTGGGCTCCTTTCCATGAGATGTGAACTCGTTGGGCCATTTAAACTGGGACGAGTTCACTCATATGATAGTTAGCCCAAAAGCTTCTAAAATTATAACGGGCCGATTTGTTTGAAAATTTTAGTTGATTTAGTATGTTATATATGTTACATGCATCTCATGCACCTCATACATACATATATCATGTTAACACCTTCTATGTCTAAAAAAGACATCATAGATACCGTTTGGGTTAGAGAATGGACAAGGCTCATTAAAAGAACAGTAACAGGCATGAGTGAATCCGGTAATGAGGTATCCCGTATGGATCAGTTAGAGAACAGTCTCGCCAAGATCACTGAACAGTTGCAAGCTTTGACTACTGCTGTGGCTGGTATAGCTGGGTCTCGTACTGGGGGTAGTTCTGGGGATGTAAGGCAAGAAGAACCTCCGAACAGATTGGGGGATGATATCCCCACTTTTGATGATGACATGGCAGAGTATGCAACAGGCAGAGTGATTGGGTCTTAGGCAGAATTTCAGAAGCTCCGGGATCAGGTTGAAACAGTTACCCGCAAAATGAGGGGTAAACATGAAGAGTTGTTAGATTATGAGGCAATGACCTTCGGAGAACAGCTGCCAGCTCAGTTTAAAATGCCCAACATGGCCAAGTTTAATGGGAATGGAGACCCGAGAGTCCATCTACAACAATATGTCTCAGTCATGAGTTCAGTGGGCCTATCATAGCGCCAAGTCCAAAATATGTTTGAAATGTCACTCGAAGGGGCACCTATGGTTTGGTATCATAGCCTTGAGAAGAAGGTTAAGGAAGATTGGAGGGAACTAGCTGATGCTTTTCTGAAGCAGTATATTACAGACTTAGAAATTGACTTGTCACTCCGTGATTTCGAGAACACTAAGCAGAAGCCGGAAGAAAGCTTCAAGGAGTATGTAGACCGCTGGAGAAGCCAGCTTCTGAAGATGCAGACTCGGCCCTCTGAGAAAGACCAGATTAAAATGATCATCAAGGGCACCAAGCCCTCAACCTATGGCAAGTTGAGGAAGATGACTTCAATGATTGTGGATTTTCGACAGCTGAGGGAAACTGTCATGGACATTGAAGAAGAGGAAGTCGAGAACTGGAAGTTCTATGGCCAGAATAGGAGGACTTTTGGGGGGCATTCTGAGACCAAACCCGCTGCTGCCGAGGTTGCTGCCATCAAGAACCGGTGTTTCTCCAACTTGGGAAGACCTTTGTCCAAGGTACTTGAGAAGTTGACAAGGCAAGGATTCTTAAAACCTTTGGAGCCTAAACCACTTCCAAATCCCCCACCACCACATCTAAAAATAGACCGCTACTGTCACTTCCACCAGCAACACGGCCATGATACTGACAGCTGTTCCCGCCTCCGGTATGAAATTCAGGACCTCATTGATGCCCACAAAATACCCGATCCTGAAAAAGAACAGCCTAGCACACACACCAACCCTCTGCCAGATTATCACTCTGTTCCCCCACCGACTTACATGATCAACTCCGGCCTACCCGAAACCTTTGTCCTCCAAACTCTCAATCACCAGGCTTCTTGCATTGAGATAAAGGATAACAGTAGTAAAGAACCGTAGGCCGAGGAAGAAGGTAATGAAACTGCTCTTTCTGGTTTATTTTCTGCATTTTTAATAAAGACATCAACTTCGTCTACTTGTTTGAACCTTTTCCTGAATAATAATAAAGACATCCATTTCACCTACTTGCCTGAGTCATTTCCTTTCAACCTGCATGACATAAGTATGTTTGACAAAAGCATTCAACCTTGATACCATGATATTCAGCGACACTCAGAACACGGGGGGTTCCCAAAAGAAGCAACCAGAAACGACAGAATAACCGTTCAGTAATGGGAAATGGGGCAGTGAGGCTATCGGACTTGGAAGGAAATGAGTTCACCGAGCCGATCAATGTGGATAGATTGAAGCAGTACTTTGCCAGAGGAAGAGAAAATCGAGCAGTCACCAGGGGAATTGGTGGACGACCTAACCCAACGGGATATGAAACTCATTCATGCATACATGCATACACGTAACGTATTTTAAATTTCCTTTTTGTGTTTGTTTTGTTTTGTAGGTTTCAAAGAAGAAAAAGAGAAAATGGTCAAATGCAAGCCAACCGGAAGCAGCAATAGTACAGTGTCAGCAGTCTTCAAGAATGAATCACAGGGTTGAGGCCCATATCCGTATCAGTCTGGGGGCGAGGCCCATATCAGTACCGGTTAGGGGCGAGGCCCACATCTACATCAGTATCAGTTTTTGGAGATGAGTCTCAGGACCGAGGCCTACATCAACATCAGTATCAGCATGGGGGCGAAGCCCATATCAGTATCAGTCTATGGGCGAGGCCCATATCAGTATCAGTCTGGGGGCGAGGCCCATATCATTAACATTATCAGTCTCGCCGGGTATGGCACTCTGGGGGCGAGGCCCACATCCTTATCAACATAAGTCTGGCCGGGTATGGTACTCTAGGGGCGAGGCCCATATCCTTATCAACATCAGTCTGGCCGGGTATGGCACTCTAGGGGCGAGGCCCACATCCTTATCAGCATCAGTCTGGCCGGGTATGGCACTCTGGGGGCGGGGCCCACATCCTTATCAGCATCAGTCTAGCCGGGTATGGCACTCTAGGGGCGAGGCCCACATTAACATCTGATCAGTTTTTCCGGGTACGGCACTCCGGGTATGGAGACATCATATCAATTTTGCCAGGTACGGCACTCCGGGTATGGAGACATCAGTTTCGCATGCCAGGTACGGCACTCCGGGTATGGAGATATTACTGCGACGCCTTGGGTATGAGGTTTAGCACGCCAGGTACGGCACTCCGGGTATGGAGATATTACTGTGACGCCTTGGGTATGAGGTTTAGCACGCCAGGTACGACACTCTGAGTATGGAGATATTACTGCGACGCCTTGGGTATGAGGTTTAGCACTCCAGGTACGACACTCCGGGTATGGAGATATTACTGCGACGCCTTGGGTATGAGGTTTAGCACGCCAGGTACGGCACTCCGGGTATGGAGATATTACTGGGACGCCTTGGGTATGAGGTTTAGTACGCCAGGTACGGCACTCCGGGTATGGAGATATTACAGCGACGCCTTGGGTACGAGGTTTAGCACGCCAAGTATGGCACTCCAGGTAGGGAGACACCACTTCGACACTCTAGGTACAGAGACGCAACTGCGACACCTCGGGTATGAGGTTTAGTATGCCAGGTACGGCACAACATCAACTCCACGCAACACATGGCAAGTCAAGTGGTAGTTGGCGAGCCAAGTAAGTGAAAATACATTGCATAACTTTGATAGGATTGTCACTGTTACACGTTACACAAGTCCCATCAAAGTGGGGGCGACTGTAGGCACTGTATTTTTGCATATAAATCCCGATGATGAGTCTCATTTGGAGGCACTACCTTTTAAGTCACGGAAGCCGCGGGAAACGGACGTCGGAAGGGAAAAGATGGAAATCAGTACTTTGTCGAATTTTACTCGCTTGTTTAGCTCCAAGCTCGCTCGTTGGACCTCCGTTTTAAAGCATCTTTGGCCTAAAAAAACCCGGAACCATTTAACCTTGGCCCAAACCCACTCACCAAACCAACACAACACCTAGCCCACCAAGAGAGGTCCACACGCCCATAGCCCCTAAAATTACATCCAAATTAAATCAAATATTAATTAAATTAAACATTAACTAAATAAAATCTTAATTAATTAATATACCAAATTAAATAAGACATAAAATATTATTATACCAAATTAAAATATTGTAACTTCCTAAATTAAAGAAATATTATGCCTAATTAAAATCAATTCTAACCAATTAAAATATTGTACTCCTAAATCACACCAATCAAATATTCAACCTTCCGAATTCACCAAAATTTGTCCCCCTTCAATCCATTGATTTCCTTATCCAACACCAAATCAAATATCTCTTTAATACCAAATATCCCTTCCTTGTGAGACAAGGAGAAGCCCTAGTCCTTCTCTATATAAACAACCTCTAACCAAGACATGCATGCCGCTAGCTCATACACACAACTCACACGTAAATCACAGCAAGAAACCCTAGACATTACACGCAAATCACAAGAAAAATAGCAAACAATTCTCTTCATCTCCACCCTCACATTACCAAAAATACAGCAGCCATTTACAGCCCCTACAACCATCAAAACAGTCCCTAATCACCCCGAAAACCAGCCCCATAAACCCCCCACACATCACCAAAAATTACCCCAAAAACAACAGCTACATACACCGAAAATTACCCCAAAAACAGCAGCCATTCACGCTAAAACAGTAGCTTTGAAGACCTAAAACAGTGAGCAGAAAATACAGAGGAAACAGCAGTAAAACGGAGGTCAAATAGCAAGCAAAAAAGCAAAACAGTGAGCTAAGACGCTAAACCAGTGAACCGGAGAAGTTGAGGAGCTTTACCCTTCCGATCTCCGTGAAACGCAAGTCCGAAAGTCGGCAAAAAGGTTAGACCTGAGGGTATTTTCCACATTCGTTTTCTATTTTATTTTTATTATTTATTGAGTATTGTTCGCATGATTGTTATGTTGAAATGCATGTTGTGGCCCTTGAGTAGATAAATATGCATGGATTACGAAATAATGTACGTTCTAGCCTTGGAATAAAATGAAAGATGTGTCAACTCTCGCGGTATATCGGATGGAAACCCGGACATAAATTTCATAGCCGATTCCGAATGGATGGTAGTATGATCTGTACTCGGGATACAACTCCACGTACCGCTTGAGTAAACGACACTTTCTTTTATTTTATGTTGCTTTGATTTATTTATTATTTGTCATTTAAATTCCGCATGTTACTTGTTTATGCATGATGCGATCGAGCGCATGGGCTTAGTAAGTCGAATTAAAGGTCCCCTATTTGGAGGGGTTAAAACCCTTTACCACGATGCTTTGCCGCGCCGGTTGATGTGTGTTCGGTTGAATGTAAGAAATGTTCAATCGGGTATACTAAGTTTGATATTATTGTCTTTATTCTTTGTATGCATGATGCGATCGAGCACATGGGCTTAGTAAGTCGGATTAAAGGTCCCATATTTTGAGGGGTTAAAACCCTTTACCACGATGCTTTGCCGCGCCGGTTGATGTGTGTTCGGTTAAATGTAAGATATGTTCAATCGGGCATACTAAGTTTGATATTATTGTCTTTATTCTTTGTACGCATGATGCGATCGACCGCATGGGCTTAGTAAGTCGGATTAAAGGTCCCCTATTTGGAGGGGTTAAAATCTTTTACCATGATGATTCGCCGCGCCGATTAATGTATACTCGGTTGAATGTAAGATGTGTTCAATCGGGTATACGAAGTCCGATGTATGTCTTTATTTTTTATATGCATAATGTGATCGAGCGCATGGGCTTAGTAAGTTGGATTAAAGGTCCCCTATTTTGAGGGGTTAAAATCCTTTACCACGATGCTTTGCCACGCTGATTGGTGTATACTCGATTGGATGCGAGATGAGTTCAATCGGATACGTGAGGTCCCATATTGTGGATTTGTTTGTCTATGAATGTGTTGCATTCATCAGGTCTGGTTCCGTTCGAACGCGTTCTCGAACGCCACATGAACGTGAACCTTCTGTTTACCGTTCGAACGCGTTCTCGAACGCTATGTGAACGCGCACGCATTTTCTTAGTGTTTCATGCATCAGGTCTGGCTCCATTCAAACGCGTTCTCAAACACTATACGAGTGCGAACCTTCTGTTTACCGTTCGAACGCGTTCTCGAATGCTACGCGAACGCGCACCCACTGAACTGAGTCTTTTTCATCAGATTTCATACATAATTGTTCCTAGTAGCTATCCCTTCGTATGATGAACCTGATTGCTTCTCTGTATTACGCAAGATTGTGTAGGTGTCGTTCATCTGTATTCCTCACATGTATAAGTACAATGTGTTTAACGTATTACAATTCATATATCCATGTCATGATAGCATTTGAGTATTATTTCTTGTGGTATATCGGATGGAAACCCAGACATAAATTCCGTAGCCGATTCCGAATGGACAGTAGTACGGTCTGTACTTGGGATACAATTCCACGTACCACTTGGAAAAGTGCTCACATGTGTGTTTGTGTCCATATTAGTTATCTTCTTTTGCACCACGTCATAGCATGTTTACTTTAATGCCTAATTGCATCCTTAAGTGTCTTTTTGCATTATGTACTTAGTTGACTCTTTTATTTACACATGGACATGTAATGGCTATTTATTTATGCTTCCGCACATATAAGTATGACATGTCTATGAAATCACATGTTTGCCATTAATCTAGCATGTTACCAGGCTGGAGAATGAGTTAGTGTGGAAGAATAGAAATCAGACTTAGTAATAATGGAAGGAAAATACAAAATAGTATATAAACTATAACCAGAACCAAATCCCTAATGTCGATGTGAATAGCAGGGGATACAATTTAAGTACCAAAGTGCACCCACTTAAGCTTGAATCTTTAGCCAATTGTTAGGGACCATTAGGAAGCTATCCAGAAGCAACATTCGAGTACAAGCGGCGTCGGTAGACAATATCAGTAAGTAAGAAAACCCTAAGCCATAGATAAGTAGAAATATTCAAAATTTGAGGAAAGATGCTAATAAGCGATTTAAACTTGGTAATGGGAATACAAAGAGTTAAGTAGCTAAAGTATGAAAATGAATGTTAAGATCAAGTTAAACAAGTGCAACTAGAAGAATACCTAATACCAACATTGTTAGTAATGACAAGGACCACCCCTATAAATTTATCGATTCCAAAAGGAGTATCGAAAGCCTAACCATAACTCACCAGTTTCTTTAGTGGGGCCAGAGATAATAGCTAAGGAGAACTTGATTGAGTATAATTAATGAGTCAGAGGAAGGGATTTTCTTGGAGATAAAGAAGGTCGAGCACAACTAGAGGTACGAAAATAAAGTAGTCCTGAGTATCTAACAGAGATCTTAGGAGACAAAAATGAAGTGGTATTTCTTAGTGAGGAACTTAAGGAATATTCATTGAAACTATGAATTCCAAGGAAATAATTTATCAAGTATGACATAAGTTTCGAAGTATGAGTTGGATATTAAGGTAGATGGAGAATCTTATGTTCCCATTAGTTAGTTAGTAAATGATCAGCCGGATAATAATCTTCATAGTTAAGACAAGTAGAAACCCCGAAGATACAGAATAGTTACAGCACAGTACGAGGTTTGTAAGGAACCCATAGATCCAGTGACCTATGATATGAACCCAAGTTTAAAGAGGATTCGAGGACGAATCCTATTTAAGGGGGGAGTATTTGTAATGACTGTTAGTTTCTACTACTGTTGCACTGTAGAACTGTTACATCACGAAGTGAGTATTACAAAATATAAATTATGTCCGAGTATATATATTTATACAATCATGAAGTGACTTTGGGGATGGTCGGTAATTCCTCGAAACTTCGAAGTGAAAAGTTTTACGATGTTCCATTCTGGACAGCCTATGGTATTTGGGCCATAACTTTCTCGTACTAACTCTGATTTTTTCAAATTTTATATCGTCTGAAAGCTGAAATCGAGATCGACAACGTTCGCGTTGTTCATTTTTCCAGATTCGGAACAGAAGTGAGTCAAAAATACAGATCAAAATTCTAAATGAATAGTGCCGCGGACCTATCTAGAATAATCTCAAATTTTCCCCACATTTCTACACTTTTCCACAAGTTTCCAAATATCAAGTGAGCCCTAGTATATAAGGTGGTTACTATTCCATATTTCAAAAAATGAGAAAGAAAGAAGAAAATGAGAAAGAAAACGTGAAGGAGAAGGGAAGAAGAAGAAGAAGAGGAAAGGAAAATGAAGAAATAAAAGAAGAAGAAAGAAAAAAGAGCATTGGGTGATGTCAATTCATCAAGAAAGAAGGAAAAATAGAAAGAAACAACCATGAAGGATGAAGAAAATCCAACAACAAGAAAGAAGGTAATAGACTTTAGCCATAAACTTAATTGTTAGATTTTAGAAGCATGATGATTGAATAGTGATGTTGGGATGATTATTATGTGTGGGTGATTCGGATGTGATGATAATTGTGTGATTAACCATATGGATTAAAAATTGATAAGTTTTGGGTTTAATCTTATAAAGTATATGAAATAGATTGAAAGTTAGTTGTTGATGAGATGATGACTTAGTTTATGTGGAATTGAGGGTGTTTTGAGTATTGGTTGTAGTATGGGAATGTTAGGGTTTTGTTTTGGGAGAATTTGAATTGAAGAAGAAAGGGGCAGAATCCTGAAAAACTGCCTCGCGTCGCGAGGCGAAAGAGATGTGCGTCACGACGTGTAAAAAGAAAATGATGGCACCCTTTTGGACGACGCGCGTTGCGACGCGCAAGGGTTTCCATCGCGAGAAGTGGCACAGAATTTCCCAGAATCAGTTTGTAACCACCTCAGTTCCACCTTAGCGTGTTAGAGATCACCCTTAAGGTCTCGAATCAGTTCGGATGCACACATTACATCTTAGTACAAAAATGATATACCAAAATTATGATATTACGTACTTGAATTTAGTAGTTTAGCCTAGTTCCAGAAATCATCTCGTAATTTTTAGTCTAATCAAGTTATCACCTATAGATCATTGCAAGAGTTGCGATCTCCTTCGACGAAGCGGTATAGCTCCAGCAAGTTTCTGAACATTGTGAGTGAACACTTTCTCTTAAATTGATTTTCAGTTTATTATTTTATACAAACAGACTTACTTTCTAGTTTTTAGGGTGTTAGCCAATTCATTATCAGTTTATATTATGCTTTACATATTTTAAGAAATGATTAGAAAATAAATGTTTTAAACATGAGTTTTATATTTTCGGGGCATGGGGAAAAACCCACCCCAATATGCAACTTGAGACAACTTGGAATTGACGGACAAATGACATGTGCACATTGAGAGGAGTGGGCGATGGCGATACGTAACACTCCCAGATCCTAGTTCAGGGCTAGGGGGACGGCGATACGTAACGCCCCTAGACCCTAGTTTCAAAGCTTGGTGGGTAGTATAGATCTGCACCCCTAGTTCTAGTTCTGTGGCTTGGGGGACAACAATACGTAACGCCCCAAGACCACCAGTTTCAGAGATAGTAGTGGCATGCTTTGGGGGACGGCGATACGTAACGCCCCCAAGTCATGGTTTTGCATTCCTGACTCCAGATAGGCGTATGCGGGGACGGCGATACGTAACGCCCCCATACGTCAAGTTTTTCAGTTACAACTCAGTTCTCAGATACCAGATTTTCAGAAAATAGTTTTCAGAAATCAGAGTTTAGAAAACAGTTTTCAGAAACCAGACTTTCAAAAGAAGATTTTTGAAAGAGAAGTTTTATTAAAGAGGTTTCAAGCGAAGTTTTCAGAAAGAAAGTTTTCCTATAAATTATTTCGTTGAAAGCTTGGTTTTAGAACCAAATGATTTTATTTCAGTATTTTAGTTTTTCGTCCATTCACTTAGATCAAATAGCGATCTAACCCCCTCACTCCCAATTTTCCGTGGTTGCAGATATTCTCGGAGGACAAGCTCGGGAGGACGGATACTGATGCAGTCACTTAGGTATGGAGTCCATCAGTCCAAGTCAAAGAGAGAGTGAAAAAGTCCAGTCAAAGTCAAATGAAATTTATGTAGTAGTCTTGTGTTTTAAGAAAGTCATTGTTAAAGTGTATTATTAAGATTTCATTTGCACATATTGAGTTTGTGTGTCATGTTTTTCTTGGGCTACGGTCCCATATTAATAAATAAAGGAATATTAGTATATATTCATGATTAGAGAGTTTGAGGCTTATGGGGTTGGTACAGTCTATCCCATGCCGGTAAAATCTCCCGAATCGGGGATGTTACACAAAGGTTTTGGGATGATTCCCAAAACTTGACTACTTCCTTCCTGTACGGCCCTTAAAACGCACCCCATTAGTCCAAGATTGGCACCGCCATATACTAGTTGCATATTCCTCTCAGCTATGGCTCTACCCAATTCATGTGCTGCCTCAACAAATTATGGCTAAGAACCAACACTAGTACCGCAAAACACACAGATGTTTACAACTCGTCTTCTTGAAGTTGCTTCCATTTTTTTTAATGTATTTCTTTCTCAAATCTGGATGTCTTCAAGAGTGCAATGACGAGCTGAATTTATAGAACCTGAAAAAAGGGTGAGTAATAATAGCACTAGTACCTGCCAAATGACAATTATTAACTAAACATTAAAATATATCGTGAAAGTCAAAAAGTCTAGATCCTGTCGGAGAAAATAAAAGAAAATAACAAAACAAATCACAATTATTAGTTAAGGACAAAGAGATAATAAAATTTACAATAAGTAACCACTTGAATGACATCTATGCATCAGGGACAAGCTTCCCATCAAATTTTCTTATAAATTGGCAAACATAGTCTTTTAAAGTCAGATTCCCGAGACTTAATTGTTGCCTTTCTTTTCAAAATTGTGTATGTAACATGTGAATTGCGTGATACACATATCCAGTTGGATGCGTCTCAAGAGTCAATGATATGTCATCTAAAGACTCCTTACTCAGGCCATCCCTAATGAATTTAATTTTATCTTCGCGGTTATCAGACACCATTCCTAAAGAACGACAACGAGTATTATATGTCATGCATGCACATTTATAGCAAACACCTAATCTTTTAGCTCTTCTTTTCTTTGCATGGGTGCTTCTTCCTAAACAGACATAAATGAAACAAAAGAGTCAGAGGACTCACCTGCCAATTGAACTCGTGCTTCAATAATCCAACTTATGTCATTAGGAATACCTTTGATCATAAGAAGTCTCATTCATTCCATGCAAGCTTTGTAGACTTTCATCAGAGAGTTTTGAGGGAGAGAAGGAAATTACTTGTGAAGATTTACAAGAAGTTCTTCCATTCTGTCTGTGACTTTACCTACAAAAATAAAACACACCAAATCTCAATATACACACAAATTGCATGGGTTGCCTCCCTGCTAGCGTTAAGTTTAACGTCGTCAGCTAGACATGACTGCCCAAACGTTAGGTTGGATCTGAAAGTTTGACACTTTCTTTTTGTCGCTCAAATGATTCTCCCCAGTAGTGCTTGACACGCTTGCTATTAACTTTGAATGTTTTATTAGAGTTGAGATCATGTAACTCAACGGCTCTATCTGGTAAAACTTGGGTGATTAAGAATGGACCTGACCACCATGATTTTAACTTCCCAGTGAAAAGTTTTAACCTTGATTTGCTGAACAATACCCGGTTCCAGTTGTTTGCGTACTAACTTCTCATCATGTCTCTTCTTAGCCTTTTTTTTGTACAGTTGACATTCTCAAAAGGTTGTATATGAAATTCCACCAATTCATTGAGTTGGTGGAACCGTTTCTCTTCTGTTGCTTGTAGATCATGATTTAACTTCTTCAGTGCGCAATACGCTTTATCTTCAAGCTCCACCGGCAGATGACATGCTTTAAGTGTGTCAATGGGACTTTGCATTGCATCGGAGTTCTGGATGGTGCTATCTATCACATCAAGTATGAAATATTTCTCATTCTTTTTGTCATCCGGGAAATTCATGGCTTTGAAAACATTGAATGTTACTTCTTGGTCCTGAACCCTTATTGTTAGTTCACATTTTTGTACATCAATAATAGTTTGATCTGTAGCCAAGAATGGTCTCCCGAGGATGATGGGTACGTCTTCGTCTTCCTCCATATCAAGGACAATAAAATCTGCTGGGAAAATGAATTTGTCGACTTTGAAAGCACATCTTCAACTACACCTCTCGGAAATGTGAGTGTTCTATCAACAAGTTGTAAAGAGATTGAAGTGGGCTTTTCTTATCCAATCTTCAGTTTCCTGTAAATGGAAACAGACATCAAGTTAATACTAGCACCTAAATCACACCAAGCCTTACCGAAATTATGTTCTCCTATGGTGCAAAGGATAGTGAAACTGCCAGGATCTTTCAACTTAAGGGGAAGCTTCCTTTGAATGATGACACTACATTCTTCTGTCAATGCTATTGTCTCGTAATCTCCCAATCTTCGTTTTCGTGAAAGAATATCTTTCATGAATTTGACATAGCTGGGCATTTGTTCCAACGCTTCTGCAAATGGAATATTGATATGCAATTTTTTGAAGATCTCAAGGAATCGAGCAAACTGCTTGTCTAGTTTATTTTTTTGGAGACGCTGTGGAAATGGTGGAGGTGGAGTGAATCTTTCTCGATCATTTGTTTTGCTTCTCTTTCCTCCATCTGTGGATCTGCTTCGCTACTTTCTTTTGGAACTTCCTCAGCAGTTGCATTGACTCCAACATCTTTGTTGATTTCAGTACCGCTTTTCAAAGTGATGGCATGGCATTGCTCTTTCCCGATGTTCCTTGGTGGTTCTGTGTTGCTAGAAAGGGTACCTTGCTGTCTGTAACTCTGAGCATTGGTCAGTTGTCCCAATTGATTTTCCAGTGCCTTTATATAAGCTGATTGGCTTTGATTGAATGCTGCTTGGGCTTGAAACATAGCATCATATTTGGCTTCTTACTTTTGAAAATCTCTGTAAGCAATTCTTTTATTTCTGGTTATTTTTCATACTTCTGGCTTTTGTTTTGCTGTTGGAATCCGGGTGGTGGATTGTTCATTTGCCCTGAATTGTTACTTCATACGAAATTGGGATGATTCCTCCACCCTCGATTGTAGGTGTTGGAATATGGATTGTTTCCATGTATGTTGAAATTACTGACATTGTTCACCATTTCATCATGTTGGTTTGCCTCTGGTGCTCCTCCATATGGTGAACTTATGGAACCGGCGATGTTCATAACTTTCGTGCTAAGTGTTTCCATAAGTTTGCACATCTGATCTAGCTTGGCATTCATTGCTGTGTTGGCTCCAACTTCGTAAATTCTTGTAATTCGTTGAATCGTGCTCCTTTTTGTTGGCCACAAAGAATTGTTGTTGGCCATTTCTTCAATTAAGTCTCAGGCCTGATATTCTCCATTTGCCATTAAAGCTCCTCCAGCAGCAGCATCTATTGTGGTTCTCATTAGTCCAAAAAGTCCATTGTAGAAGGTTTGGACTTGTAGCCACTTTGCAATCTCATGGTGATGACATTTTCTGAGAAACTCCTTATATCTTTCCCAAGCTTTGGAGAAGGATTCTGAGTCATGTTGTACAAAGGATGTAATTTCATTCCTCAGCTTTACAGTTCTGGCTGGGAAAAAGTACTTTGCAAGGAATTTGGTGGCTAGAGTGTTTCATGTTATGATGGAACTTGATGGTAGTGAATGTAGTCAAGCCTTAGCTCTATCTTTCAAAGAATATGGAAATATATATAGTCTCATTTATTCTTATGCCGTTCGGTTGTAATTGAATTTGTCGCAAACTTCCAGGAAGTTGCTGATGTGGGCATTTGGATCTTCAGTTGCATTCCCCCCAAACTAAACTGACTGATGTATCATCTAGATGCATATTTTGATGTCACACACATTTACTGGTAAGGGAGGAAGTACAATGCATGATATGAAGCCGTCAATCATCGGAAGAGTTCTGTCTCGAATGGTAATTAGTGGTGCAACCTCCAAAGGTTCATGTTCTTAATTGTTCATGTTGATCAGTGCTTATTGGCCTTCTTGCTTTTCACTTCTCAACTGTTTGATGGTTCTTTCAATTTCTAGGTCAAGCGGACGAATTTCAAAGCTTCAGGTTTTTCACATGTAGTGAGTGAGAACCTGAAACACAAGAAAATAAAAATAATAAATAAAAAAAAATTAGTCACAAGTAAAAGTATCTAACTCCAAAATTAATAATGAAAGATAAATAAGTCACCGGCAACGGTGCCAAAAACTTGATCGATGTATAAACACACACGTAACGCAAGTGCACGTATCGCTCAAGTAGTATAAAATGTATTGATCCCATGATGACTTAATACTTAGGCTATCAATTTATGAAGCTAAATGTTTACAAGTATCTAATAGATTGATTGTTGATTGGATGATGATCTTAAACTAAAGACAAGTAATTAAAACAGTGCGAATGTAAATTAATGGAAAAATCAATATTATAAAACTATATAGGGTTGTGAATCCTTTCAATATCTTTTAAAGATGAAGTGATTATCTCATGTTTGTGCAATATATCGGTTTACTAACCTGGAACACGAAAATATACAAAAGCCTCTGTCGATGGTCAGATGCAAACACCCAAAGTAATCCAATTAATCATATGTCTATGTTAACCAAATTACCTGAATTCATTAAGATTAAGTTCCAATTGTGGTTACCCCCGCCCGACAGGTATATATGTATATCCTAGTAGGAAATCTACCTAAGGATCATTTGCCCTAAGGTGATATCGCGAGCTATTGAGTCTAAGGCTGAAACCTAAAATCCATTCGCCAAGTTCATTATAAATTTACCAAATCAATCTTATTAGTGGCCAGCTAAGAAGAAGCATTAAGCTTAAGACTCAATAAATAAACATTTATATTACCCAAGACATAAAATAACCAACTTTATAAACTGATGATATAAGAATTCATCACACCCCTAGATAATATGTTTAGTTACAAACATACCTAAAATTACAAAATGCATAGTTAAACAGAATAACATAACAGAAAATTAAAAAGTAAAGAAAATTACAACAAAAAAAGAAAATGTTGGAGCTAGGGGTTTCACTTTTAATACTTTAAATATAGATTATTCCCTTATCAATTAATCATTTCTTGAATTAATTATATTAAAACCGGCTATATAGGCGGTGAATGTCATTTGTCCAAAGTCCAACCGACCATATAGGTGGTAACAAAATCATATAAACCGACCATGTAGGCGGTAACAAGGTTAGCTCCTAAACAGACCATATAGGCGAAAACTAAGTCCAATAATGTAAAACCGGCCATATAGGCAGTAAATAATTAATTCAATTTACTTATTTAAATTAAGGGAGTAAATCTAAATTATTATATTAAAAGTTTCACCCCAGACTCCAGCAAAAAGAGATTACCTACTTATGATGTAATTAAAAACACACAAAAATTTATTAAATAAATAAATAAAGAGAAAATACAAGAAAACTTAAATAAACATGTAAGACACTTTCTTTTAAGTTTTCATGGAGAAATCCCCCAAATAAAGCATGAAAAATTTACAAAATTTAGCTTGGTATTTATAGGCAAATATAAAGGCTTCCACCAAACATGACATCACAAATATGGCACCAAATCCTCCATTTGGTGGAAGTTTGACAATTTCTATTTTTTTTAATTTTATTTTACTTTTTTTTTTTGAAAATGACTTTAATAATTACATATAACATATTTTCGGAATTTTTATCAAATTTGATAATAAATATTTCAGAATTCGAAAATCTTATGAACTTCAAAGTTGTAGATCTTTGAGTCTTCTTTAATATGAAATTTGAATCACCTCAATCCGATATCAGAATAAAAAGTTATGGCCAAAATACGACAATTGCGCAAAGTTGAAATTTCCGAAATTGTACTTCGTTAAAACGCCATTTCAAGTTTCCAATCTCCAAAATCAAAATGTCAAGTCCAGTTTTTGCCCTTATTTGTTCCACATTTCGTCCTAATTGATTCCATTAAGTCCCGATTTTATTTTATCTGTAAAATAAACTAAAACACATCAAAACGTTCTTAAAACTCGAGAAACTATACAAAATATTAAGTAAAAGAGGCGGTAAATATTTATATATTTTTCGCTCATCATGTACCATGAACACAAACTCAGTGGAAAGTTTCGTTCGAACGGGAAGATGACCGTACGCACGGGAACCATATGTCAAGTTTCGTTCGAATTCAAACATTAACGTGACACTAACGTCATTCGTTTGAACGTATAAACGAACTCAGCACGAACGCAAATTTGATTCCTTCATGCTCAGTCTGCCAAATACCAGTCCAATTATTCCAAGTTCTTCAAGACTTATTACAACTCAATTGTACTTATTTTGTTACGGATATTATCAACAAATATGGAACTAACAGGGTAAATTCCCATTTAGAATTGGACTAAATTGATAGTTTATTTCATATATTTTGATATATGCTTCAAAGAGTCCAAGTCACTCCTATATTCTACAGTTAGTTCTGTTGGAGTTCAAAAATTACTATTTTTGAATTTTTTTCGTACACCGATATCTTCTATAAGTAAAAAATCGAACGATATTTCTATAAAATCGAACTAATGATAAAGCGTTTTGAGATATTTTTAAAATATATGGATCGAAAGGAATGCAAATTCCATAAACCATCCTACTATCAATTCAATAGTAAATTTCTCATACAAGAAAGATAAAAGAAATAAGAAACAAGAAGAATCAAATCAGTACCTGATCAATTTCCCATTTGGAATCACTACAACTGCAATTAAAGACCTTACCATGAACAATAATACCCTTCAATTCATTCTGCAAGAACCTCAATCTCCCATTCAAATCACCTCCAAAACAAGACCTTTCACCAACAATCCTCACCATATCAGGCGATAATTACAATCCTCACCATATCAGGCGATAATTCTGGCCTCAAAGCCCCAAAAACCACCCAAGAAAACCCACAGCAAAACACAAGCTCAAAACCAAAACCAACTTCGAAAAAACACCCCAAAAACGAAAACCATTATAAGTCTCTTTCCTCTCCATCTCCATCTCCTTCACATTGACATTCACATTCAATCTTGCAGTTGATTTCAAAGCAGGGGAGTCCATTATTTTGCAAGTAGTCGATCTGGGTGTTGACACAACGGAGGCATGATCGAAGGATATTGGAGTGCTTTCCACGTTGTTGTTAGGTCTAGAGGCGGAGAGTTTTTTGAGTGAGCTGAAGGGCATGAGATCAAGAGTGGCATTGATGCTGGCTAAGCAAATTTCACAGTTGCAATTTGCATCTTTTTTGCATCCCGGGTAGTAGCAGCTGCCTCGGGCTTCGCTTGGATTCTCTTCCATGGTGATAATGGTGGCGCTTGACTTTAATGAAGATGATGATGATGGTGTTAGTGATTTCATGGCTTTTGCTTTTGAGTTTGTGCAGATTTGTTGGTTTATTGAATGAAAAATTAGTATTTAGTTGTTAGGCTCTGTGGCAGGGGAACAGGATTTTGAAATTTGAAAATCCAACGGTCGGATGGTCAGGTAAGCTAAAAGAGGAAATGACTGAAATAGCCCCACTTCATTTTTGTTTTGTATAAAAGAAGATGTAAAGCTTATACATTCCAAAATTTGTTAACATATAATTTTTGTTTTCTTGAACCCTTAAATTTGAACTACTTAATAATTTTGAATGCAAGGATTGTTTAATTAATCTGCAATGTTCTTTAAGCCCGATTTTTCTGTCAATTTCCTAATATGCTTTTTTTTTAAATCCATGACAGAGTATTATCTATTCTATATCTATATTTATTAGGGATGATAACGGGAAGGAGATCGACATCCCCATAACTATCTCAGATAATCATCAAATGTCATCGTCCTCTCGTAATTATTTCAGGAGAGAGAATGAGAATCCTGAATGATAAAAGGGATCCTCGAGGGGTCTCAATCCCAAATAATAGTTAATTTTTCTCTTAACATAAATAAGAAATTTAAAAATATTTTGGTTGAATATAAATCCAAAAATATTGATAATATCTATTACATAAAACATAATATATATATCTATATTATAAAGCACAATGGTGTTGGAGGAAAGAGAGTGCATCCAACGGCTCTCTTTATGTGGCTTAATTAACGGCTCAGATCATTTCATTGGTAATTGGAGGAAAGATAGTGAATTGATTGATGGAAATGGTCAAAATTTTCAAATTTTCAAATAAAAAAACAGAAAGTTAAAATAAAATCATTTATTTTGTAACAACGTGCCGTAGGCACGGGCCAAATACTGTAACACCGTGCCGTAGGCACGGGCATCATTTAATTAAAAAATAAAATCATTTAATTTTGTAACACCGTGCCGTGAGGCACGGGCATCATTTAATTAAAAAATAAAATATTTAATTCTGTAACACCGTGCCGTAGGTACGGGCCAAATACTGTAACACCGTGCCGTAGGCACGGGCAAAAACTAGTATATATATATATGATAATGAAATTCACGTTTCTGTATTTTTATTTGGTATATAACTCAATAAAATTAGGGATCCATCATTAAAAATTGACTATATATATAATTATTTCATTCAAATGTAAATAATAATTTGAATATATTTATTGAAAATTTTATAAATAAATATATTAAAATTTAAAAGGATAAAGGGAGGGGTTGAGGATTTTACTTTATCTTCGTAGTGTCCCTAAATAATAAATGGGTATTAATTTTTCTCCATCCTCGACCCCAACGTTAATCTTTTTAATTTTTTTTATCACCGTTCCCCATCCCATTTGGAGAGGGACCTCGAAGGCACTGTCTCAATTAGTGAGGGTCCACGAGAACCCATCATCTTGGAAATTTTTGCCATCACTTGATATATCTATTCCATAAAATACTCTTCTTTTCTTTTTTGGGGATAGGACAATAAGTTATTTTTTTATTTTTATAAATTTGTATTTGTATTTGAGGTGTGATCCTTATAATTGATTTTTAATATCTATTTTATCAGAAGTACTATGGGAAATTTAGATGCATAGCCCTCGTTTGTAGATTTAGGCTTACCTTAAGCTCGGAAATTTATACTTTTGGTAGATCCTTTTAATCTAAAACATTACAAAGTCAAAATTAATATCCTTGATAAATAACTAACACTGATGTAAGAGGGGATCATCAAGCCATGGCATGCCACCATCTCCATATTTAGTGTGGCTTGGACCATCCTAAGTTTTAATTAAAAAAATTAAAATGTTTTTATTATGAACTATTAGGTGAAAAATACATTCAGTGATAAATTATTAAATTGACTCCTGTAATATTTTGAGAACACATATATTTGTGATATTTTTAGACTAAAAATTATCCGTAAATCAAAAATTCTAATGTATGACACTTTTGGCATCATCAAATAAAAAATCTGATTTTGCCACTGCCCATATCCAATCCTCAAAATTATTGCATGGGTTGTTTTCTTTTCTTTTCTTTTTTTTTTTGGCCCATTATATTGCTTTCTTTTTTCCCTTGTATCACCATAAGATTCCATTGACTATTTGTTCTGTTGGTGTAAATAGAATATTAAACTACAATAGGCTCTAAATATTTGAACAAAACTTTCTAGTTATGTTCTTTTTTAAAAAAAAAAAAAAAAAATTTGCTGCATAGAAATATCATCATTACAACTCTGTTAAGGTTGACAAATTAAAGTTTCTGTTTCAGAAAAAGCTTTCAAGTATTTTGTACCATCACAAGCATGGAGGAATCTCATCCCCTATTAATGGTGTCAAAATTAACCTAACACATAGTTCATAGAATATTCAAAAGAGGTTAATGACACAATTCCTTCAGCACAAAGGCATCTGATGAATTACAATTGGAACTTAGCCTCATGTACACAATCTCAGAATCTGATTCTTAATGCCCTCACAAAATACACAAGATATATTAGGGTTGTCTAAAATTTTTGGGTCAACCTACTAATCCGATCCGATCCGGATTAGTTTTGAAAATTAATAAATTATTTTCAAGTAAGAATAACCCGCCTTGCATATGAAGGGTCGGATCATTAATTTTAATTTTAAGACTTGACCTTAATTTGCGATGATGAATCAAATAGATTGTTATGAATTTATTCTTATAACTTTCACATCTTGATATTTATCCCATATACTTATTTACTATGTTTAAATTTTGACATTAACTCGTATAAAATAAATCTCTATCTCTGACTCATCGACCTGCTGACCTGATTTTAACTAATCCCCATGTGGGGACATTTTATTTCTTCAACTAATTTTGTGTGCTTTGATCCCTTTTCAATCTGGACTGCAATGATCCCCATTAATGTTATAATAATGGAACATATGGAAACTTAATGCAAATGATGAATCAGATCCTATAATAAAATTTTGCTTTCTCACCCACTACTCATAGTGGGAAAAGAAATCATATTAATAATTTCTAATAATTGATGCTTATGTATAACATAATGTTGATTTAGTCCTGTGTATTTAAGTGGGAAGTTGACCAATACTACTGCTTTATTTTTAATATAAGAAAAAAAAATAATTGGGACTTGTTCTTGATTTTCTTGATTCTGAAACCAACTCAACCTCCAGCTAACCACTAAAACAAAAAAAAAAAAAAATTGTTTATTCAAGCCACCCTGGATTAAAATTTTTATTTAGACAGAAAAAGTGAAGTCGTATGTAGTAAAGAAAGTCCTCAATATAAAAAGGGTCTGAGAAAAGTCGTAAAAGAAAAAAAGTTAAGTGAGGAGAGAAGAAAATTCCAATTATTTTCTGGGTAAAATCAAGATTTTTCTCAAAAGAATTATTCTCAAAAGAAAAGATGATCACATATGTATTCATTAACTTGTTTGATATAACATCCTCTGTACACAAGAGAAATTAAAAAAACTTAAATAGGAAAGCCATCAAAGGGTAAGTAAAGCTAGCTATATATATTCCTTATAATTTATTTAAAAAGCTCAGCCTCTTATTGTAAATCAATATAATTTTGTGGTTGCTGATCTTGCATACTTCTTAGAAGAAGATGTTGGTGTTGAAGACAAGTCACCTGATCTTCTTCTTAGCATCTGTCTCATGCCATCTGCTACTCTAACTGCAGGATTTGATTTGGATTTGCCACAAAATGACATGTGAGCATTCACAGCTTCTTCAACAGAAGTACCAAATGACTTCCCTCTGTCAACTTCATCTATCACAGCTTCTGAACATAACCCACATAGCCATTTCCCATCAAATTTGCCCTTCACTTCACTTATGTAATCTTGTGTGCAATCCTCTTTTAATCCACAACACTCACACTTCACTGACTCAATCTCCATTACTATGTGTGTGTTAGTGTAAATGAAAAGTGGGATTCTTTTTTCTTTTTTTTTTTTTTTAAATTTTTGGTCACTTGGGATTGATGATGGATTTGTTGTTGGTACAAGCTGAAACTAAGAAAGTGTTTGTGTTTGGAGAGCTTTTATGGTTGATTTGAGCTTAGAATGAAGCAAAGTGCCATAATTTACTCCATGTTCTAAGGGACATAGGGTAGTGGAATTTGAGACAAGCTGGTCTGATGGGGGCCTCTAAAAACCCTGGCTCTTTCTAGTATTTAAAGCCAAATTACTCAATTTCTTTTTGTTTCTTTCTTTTAATTCTTTAATACCATTTTTCATTTGTCATTTGTATTGTTTTGTTGTTAAATGGGTGATATTCCCTAATTTTTTTTAATAAAAAAAATCACCCTACTTTTTTAAAAATAAAAAACCACCCGACTTATTAAATACACCCCATGAAAAACATTAAAATGATAAAATTTTGTAAATCCACCCTTAAATACCAAAAATAATCATATCCATTTAAATATTTATAACGTTTTTCTCTCTTTTTTTCCCCGAATTTATTTAAATTATTAAATTAAATCAATTTTATCATTTCATTAATATAATGTTGTAAATTGTCTACCAAACAGTTCATAATATTTTCATTAGATACAAACATGATGAATTCTTTTAATTTAAATTTACAAAAGTTAAAATGAAACTTAACATATTTTTTCTTCCAAAGTTCTTTCTATGATATTTCTTGTTGTTTTAAATGTGTTGTTAATCAATTTAAACATGCATTGTACAATCAATTTTTTCACTATCATGCAATCAAAATATCAAGCCGAGATGATTTTGTTCTTAAGAACTTATTAGCCCAGCCTCGGTGCTCTACATATTCTTTGTGGGTAACGTTCTCTCAGGATTACTTAGTTGTTTCTTATAGAATGAGCACTCATTTCTCCAAGAATTTGAACAAGGTAAAAATAGTTAAAACTCTCTTGGTTATGAAAACTTTGGACATCCTAATATGCCTAAGACTTGTATGAAAATTTATAAAGAAAATTCAATGAAAAAAATGAGAATCCAAGGCCTTATTTATTGACATGGAAGGTTATCTTTGAAAATGTATGTTGGAGTTCTACGGTCCCGAGGATCGAATAATCAAGCATAAAACATGTATGAATACAATCGAGGAAGTTGCGGAATACTTACATCGAGCAGTTGAGCGATGTGGTGGACAACAAAAATTTCTTTTCTGCTCCTCCAAGGCTCGACAGTGGGCTGATTTGGTGTCCTCCAAATTCGGTTTTGGTCCTCCATGAAAGCTCCAAGCTTTGTGATGAAATCCCATGCTCACGGGTGGGTTTCCCTATCACCTTCGCAAGACCCAAATGTGTGCTAGCACCTTTGATTTTTGCAACAAAAATCAATCTATTTCTTCTCCATGGCTCTCGGCATTTTGGGCAGAAACCAGTAGAAGAACAGCCCTTGTGGGCGTGAGAGAGGGAAGAAAAAATGAGAGAGATGTGTGTTGGTTTTCCAAAAATGTGTATTAGATATTTGTTTTCAAAAAATACTAAACATATACAATTTGCTTTTTCCAAAAAGTCAAGCCATTAAGGCTCCAACCACTCACATCACTATTCACATCACTCAATCAATCAAGTGACAAGTTGTCACATCACTCAAAGTGACTAATGATTTGACGCTTGATGCGATTAGCGATTTGACGCTTGATTTGACTTGCGTGCTGCACTCGAATTCGAAATGCGAATGCGCTCGCAAACAATCCCGGGCTCAGGTTCGCTAATTCCAAATTAATGAATTTTCCGTTGCGACGTAATTAAGCGATTATGCTTAGCGAAATCACTATTCACGTCGCTAACGAATTAATTCTAAATTAACTCGTTCACCCGAATTAAAATCCAAGTTTAATTCGGCGTCGAAATCCAATTTCGTATAATATATCGAATATATTATTTTATCGATTAATTCAAAATTAATCGTTATCTCTCTTTAATTGATATTTTATCACAGATAAAATATCTCCCTAATTAATCCCAGATTAATTTTCTCTCTCGTCTTATTAATCCCAGATTAATGAAGTGCGAGTCATACGTCATCGGTGAATCTTCGGGAAACGACCAATGAGATCCCCGGATATGTTGGCAGTAAATTCGGTCGTCGGACTATCTGAACACGTAAGTACCTAGTACTACGCTTTTACCGATTTACAAGACAAGGTTGGCTTCTAGCAAAGCGCCATGCCTACCCAATTTTCCAGAAACATGCTTACAGGAATAAGCGATCTATATCAGGCGTAGTATACGTAGTATTGCGTATTTCGATCCAGTATCGGATGATCACATACAAGGCCTGGGGCTGGTACAGTGTCTGCCCCGTACGAAGCATATATCAGATCACTAGCAACTAGTCTCTTTATTATCGGATAATCATGACCAAGTCATATTATCCCGATGGTTGCATCCCTTAGAGAACCAGTTTTGTATCCCTGTGCGATCATCATCTCCATATGACTGGAGTGATACTTCCGTCTTGACATCACACACAACACACTACGATTATCAATATACCCAGCAGAGGCGTACACAGAACTTGTTAAAGCCCTGGACGACCAAAACCAAAGTATATTGATTGTCGCAAGTATTAGCGGTGCAAGTCTCAGGTTAAGACCAAATACACCTACCCTGATTTCGGACTTCCATAGACACATAGTCATACTACCAATGGAATTCTGAGGGGGTCTATCCAGAGCGAAACTGTTTCTCGTACCATCGGTAAACACAACCTCCTATTACACTTGCATGAGTATCCTATACCCAAATATATGAGAACTATGATGTTGTGCCCTCACAACTCGCACAAGTGTAATACTAATCTTTTACGCATTATCGATGTCCAATCTCGATAATACTCTGACTAGGGATATTTAATGATTTATCCTTCGTGGGTTGATACTGTCTCATATCATCTCAATCTAGGAACAAATCATAGGGACCTCCTATCATTTATACATCTACATTATCTAATCACAAATGATAAAAGTGCAATCTCCTTTGTCACATAGTTAATTTGTACAACAACACCATGATCTGTACAAATAGTGACGCTATGGGTCATAATTGTCCAACAATCTCCCACTTGGCCTATAGCCAGTCACTCGAGTGTCCTACACCCGAACTATGTACGGTTCGCTCAAACTGCTGAGAAATTACTTTCGTCAGCGGATTTGCATGATTATCATCTGATGCGATTTATTCGATCATCACATCGCTACGATGTATGATCCAAACGAATCAGATGAATATGAAGTATGTATCTGGATCGTTGATGAGACCATTAATTCTTTAGCCTGTGCTGTAGCCTAGCTCAGCTGCTAATCAGAACTATATCTAATCTAATTAGATTTATTATCGACCCAGAAGGCTTCTATTGCTGCCTCAGCTACAGCAATAACCCGCATTTATTGTTTATTCAGTAACAGTATCTTGCTTGGAAGATTTCCAGCTCACTGTTCTGTTATTCAAATTGTATAGTACCGTTTGCGACTTGCAGTCATTTTTATCGATTTGGAAACTTTCTACAGTGATCCCAGTCACTTCAAGTTCTCCATCTCCATAGTATAAGACATCATCCTTAGTTCTCTAAGATACTAACGAATGTTCTTAATATCAATCCAGTGACTATCACTTGGATTGGCCCGATTTGTGAATTAATATGCTCAAAACGTATGAGACATCAGGTCGTGTACATTTTTCAATGTACGAGTTCTCGGAGAGTTTTAACAACTTTTCGATCTATCCCATTAGATCTTTATTCCTAGAATAAAAGTTATTTCCCCAAGAAATCTACGGAGAATTTTCTCGAAAGCCAAGCTTTCGCCGATTATATATTGGGAATATCATTTCCAAGAAATGACATATTATCATTATTTATAGGACATTATTGTCAGTGCGCTCCCACTAACCTCCTTATATACACAAGAATCATTTCATTTTGAATTAAATCATAAACTATTATGATTACATCAAAGCGATAATTCCAAGAATCTAATGCTTGCTTCAATCCAAACATGGATCGAATAACCTGCAAACCTTGTTTGCTAGTTTGTTACGATAAAATCGTGAGGATGTTGTAAACATCCTCCAAAAGGTTTCCGTTTAAGGAAAGCGATTTTGCCGTTAAGCTGTCATATTTCATAAATGAAACATGCAGCATCAGCAAACATTATCCAAATGGATTTACTGTGGCAACAGGTAAAAGGTTTCGTTGTAATAGACACAATGTTGATAACGATACCTTTCCGCTAAAAGCCTAGCTTTATATGTTGTTATGTTTCCATCCATGTATGTCTTCCTTGAAGACTTATATAGTACCAATAGGCACAATGCCTTGCGGTACATCAACTAGTGTCTAAACATAGTTGGTATACATGGAATCCATTTCGGATACATGGCACTTTGCCATAATAGGGAGTCGATACCTTGTATCATTTCCTCATACGTAGTCAGTTGGTATACCTCAAAAGATTGACATCTTTACGAGGTGAGATCAGAAACCCATACCCCAGGTTGTCTTCTGACTCTCTCCGACATACGCGGTTCTTGTGTGTTCGAAGATTACTGGTATAGTTTCATCCTTGATGAACTATTTATGTTCCATTAGGATTCAGTGCCTGGAATAGTATTACTCCGATTTTCATCGAGTTTTACTATCCTCCCACTTACCACTGCATATCGGTATTCCTCTTAGGAAAACCGCATGGTGAGCAACAATAAAATTATTCTCTTGTGAGATGTATAAGTATTATACTTATGGTTTCCCTAGGATAACCTACAATTTGGCACTTATCCAATTTGGGTTTTAGTTTGGTATCATCCAAACATATGCCTAGCATTCCCAAATTTTCTGGAATGAGAAACCCGGTTTCTTTCCTGTTCATATCTAATATGAATTCTGTCAAACAGATTTTTATGGAACCTTATTCAAAATAAGTTCTGCACTGTTTAAAGTGTATCCGTTGAAGGAAATGGTAGCTCAGAGCGACTCATGATTAACCTTATCATGTCCAACAAAATTCGGTTACTCAGTTCGGACACCGTCAAAATGACGTGTTCCGGGAAGAGTCCTCATTGAAAGAATACTGTACTCTTTCAAGTATATTAGAAACTTATTGCTTAAGTATTTTCATTACGGTCTTACCGTGACGGTTTAATACTTTAGTCGATCTGTTTGTCTATTTCGTGTCGAAACTTTAAAAGTTTCCTATTTGTGTTCTAAAAGAAACACATAACCACAACGCGATGCCACATTTGTAAAGGTCACGAAATATTCATATCCACCTCTATCCTAGCTAGACATGGGCCCACTTGCTTCACTATGAACTAGGGGTAACGGATCGGTGACATTTATACTTTTACCAAGTAAATAGTGTTATAGGCACTTTGCCTAATAAACTAGATTCGTAGACTTTATTTGAATAGAATCAAATATGTCATAGTACCTACTTTTCAAAAGTGTGGATATACGAGTCTTGTTTAATTGTGTCCCAGACAACAATGCCACAATATGTTTCTTCTGATCAAATCAGTTTGAGCTATTTATTTGTCATGTTATATGTTTGAGATATATTTATATTCAAAATATAAATTCTGTTATTCACATCTAATGTGTTTATCTCAATATCATCTTTATATAATAAAACACTTTAGTGTTCTAGAATATAAAGGCACACCCACATCGGGTTAAACACTGATATAGAGATAATGTTCATAGTCAAACTAGTTACATTATAACAGTTTCCAAATTTAAGTACACACCCGATGGGTAGTTCCTAAACTTAGGTATCTACGATTAAAACAGCGACTTTCGTCCCGTTTCCGATTCGCAGATTAGTCTCGATTGAAGTCAGTATCATGCTCATAGCAGATTCTGAACATCAATGCATATTTATGTACCACACTAAGTATTTAAAATCCAATTTTAATACTAGTTGTGAACATATTTATAACAAACATGTTTGAAGTCAGAGCCTTGCCCTGTCTTCAATTCCTTCATGTCTGCATTATCCAAACTGCAGTCACGCTTCCGCGATCCTGTTTGCCAAATTTAGGTAGACATTTTGGGATATGTCCTTTATCTTCCTAGAATATTATAATGATTTTGTCTTTGCCCTTTTCAACACTCAGAAGCATTCGGCCTAGCCTAGGCATTCTGGAATGTCGAAGTAAGGTGCGACTTGCGCTACTTGCCTTATTGCAAAATTTGACTTTATCTCCATGAGAATAGTCATTAACTCTCCAAGAGTTTAGTATTGCAATATAATACTTCTAAGATCTAAGTATAGACCTATGAAGATCCTTCAATTTCAATATCATACTTTAAGGATCTAACCCTTAGTTCTGACAAAGAAATTAAGGAGTCTACTGCGACAAGCTTAATGGATTAAGCACTAAAGTTATCATCACATGAATCTTCCAAAGATTATGCTCTACTATTTGCTTAACTCCGGGCTTAGGCCTAATATGTTATTTTATCAAATAAAGTAACTTATTAGTTTCCAGGACCATCCTGAAATTTTATTCCCAATTTGAAAATTAAACCATTTAAATACATTTTCCCTTGGATTATGTTTTAAATATCAATCTTTCAATTTTCTTGATTTTAATAGTCCAACTATTTAATCAACGATTTAGGTACTATTGATTATAATGATTATTATAGTCTAACTATATAATCAATTATAATTGAATTGTTTGAATACAATCCAACTGTTTTATTAAAACAACGATTTAAATATTAGTCCAACTAACATTTAATTTAACGACGAAATAATGTGTTTGAGCGCGTATGGCAAGTAATTAAACGAATATTGCAAATTTAATTCTTGCCTCCCACTATTTTTCGGCGAGCCTCTAACCCTCTATCGAGTACTCGGGAAACCGTGTTTTCTAGTGGGCTAGGATCCCGTTAAATGTCACACAATCTTGACTTTGGCCAACGAATTGTATGATAATTAACTAGGTAGATCTCTAAGATCAATTGGATCTCATCCAATTCCTAGATCCAGTAGGGGGACATCCAAGTCCGAAATATATATCTTATATATGCCAATATATCCAATATATTGCCTAACCTTTTTCCTCTGAATCAACTAAGCCTTGGCTTTGGCACAACAAACTTAGTGATCTCAGTTAAGCGCGACCCATTGACCAAGGAAAGCTTCGTAATCAATGTCGATGGACAAGAAATGATCTTGACTTTGGCCAACAAATCACAACTTGGACAAGACACTGATATGGAACAAAGCTCTCGTGATTCAAACACATCCTCGACGGAAAAAGGCATTGACTTTGGCCAACAAACCAATGCCAGTCTTGGATCTTGAGTAAGAATCACTCAATGGAAGGAAAAACGCTTAATATTGAGTGAGGGTTTTTCGCGTGCAAATTGGCAACCAATTTATTATCTTTGTTAAGGTCTCATCATCATACACCCTTAAACATGCATTCTAAATACATAATAAAGCGCGTATAAATAAAATAATAATGATATACGGATGGATACTTAACACATTGATCCTAGATCAAATCTCTCCTTTTCCTCTCTCCCGCTAGCACAAGTATTTGCTTCTACCCGTTACACTACATTTCTAAAGCAACCTCATTTACATTGAGGGGAATAGGTGAGAAGAGAAATACATAGAGTATGGAGGTAATAGGCTGGAGACGCAGGTCAAATTAATAAATTCTAAATTTATTACAACAATTTCTAAAATTGCCCCACCCATCTAATATCCATCTGATATACATTATTCATGCATCGCAACCATGTATTCACACAAGCATGTTATCAATCAATCTAATCGAATTAATTAATCTGATAATTAACGACCATCCAATGTTCAAACAACGATTTGATTTTGCGCGAGTCAAACTCGTTTTGCGAATAAGTACTCAAAGTACGAATTCTTGAATTAAATTAAACTACAAAATTAAATCCAATTTAATATGTATTTAATACTAATTCGCTATTTACTTCCAAATTAAATATTACACTTTATTTGACGAACCTTTACGACTTAAATTCCAAATTTAACTGTTACGGGTCTCAAAGCCTGTTTAACATCCAACGTCAATTTAATTAAAGTTCAATGAGCTTTTAATTAATTTCTTAAGGCGTGGACTTTTGGTCAACTCGGGTCAAACCCAATAACCAAAGTCCAATCAATGAGTAACCCCATAAGCCTAGAAATCAATTTAGGCCCATTAGTCCCAATTAAATTTATTAAGGTCCATTAGTCGCATTTGGACTTTATGGAAGCGGTTTTGGGCCCAATTGGATCCAACCAATTTAGCCTAAACCTAACTTGGTACAACCAAGCCCAATTAGCCCATTTACAACATTTCAAGCCCAAATAATTAAATTACAAAAAATCCAATTTCACAATTTAATTACTCAAAGTGCATTACATAATTAATTACCCAAATCAACATTTCCAAAACACAAATTTGTCTAATTAATCATGCTCATTAGCAACAAAACATGTCCAACACATTTTATCAAAAAATCAAACCCATTCATGCTTATATAGTCTCGGCTTTGGAGGGAATTTTATGTCCAATTCAAATTCAATCCAATTAAATCCAAATCAACATTAAATCCACATTCCCGAAGGATTCTAACTCATCCAATGAATCAAAATCAAAAATCCAAGACAATTTAGGGCATGCTCATTCTCGGCCAAGCTAAGAATTTTGGGCAAAATTGTTTCAAACCATTTTTCTTGAAATTGATCAATTCAATATTCAATTAAACATCATTTAAACATATTCAATCAAAAAATTTAACTAAATCATGCTCAAAATCAATTTACCCAATTTTAAGCCATTAATCAAATTTCATGATTTTACTCCCCTCTAATACCATTGTTGTAGTTCTACGGTCCCGAGGATCGAATAATCAAGCATAAAACATGTATGAATACAATCGAGGAAGTTGCGGAATACTTGCATCGAGCGGTTGAGCGATGCGGTGGACAATAAAAATTTCTTTTCTGCTCCTCCAAGGCTCGGCAGTGGGCTGATTTGGTGTCCTCCAAATTCGGCTTTGGTCCTCCATGAAAGCTCTAAGCTTTGTGATGAAATCCCATGCTCACGGGTGGGTTTCCCTATCACATTCGCAAGACCCAAATGTGTGCTAGCACCTTTGATTTTTGCCACAAAAATCAGTCTATTTCTTCTCCATGGCTCTCGGTATTTTGGGTAGAAACCAGTAGAAGAACAGCCCTTGTGGGCGTGAGAGAGGGAAGAAAAAATGAGAGAGATGTGTGTTGGTTTTCCAAAAAATTGTATTAGATATTTGTTTTCAAAAAACAAATAAACATATACAATTCGCTTTTTCCAAAAAGTCAAGCCATTAAGGCTCCAACCACTCACATCACTATTCACATCAATCAATCAATCAAGTGACAAGTTGTCACATCACTCAAAGTGACTAATGATTTGACGCTTGATGCGATTAGCGATTTGACGCTTGATTTGACTTGCGTGCCGCACTCGAATTCGAAATGCGAATGCGCTCGCAAACAATCCAGGGCTCGGGTTCGCTAATTCCAAATTAACGAATTTTCCGTTGTGACGTAATTAAGCGATTATGCCTAGCGAAATCACTATTCATGTTGTTAACGAATTAATTCTAAATTAACTCGTTCGCCCGAATTAAAATCCAATTTTAATTCCGCGTCGAAATCCAATTTCGTATAATATATCAAATATATTATTTTATCGATTAATTCAAATTAATCGTTATCTCTCTTTAATTGATATTTTATCCCAGATAAAATATCTCCATAATTAATCCCAGATTAATTTTCTCTCTCATCTTATTAATCCCAGATTAATAAAGTGCGAGTCATACGTCATCGGTGAATCTTCGGGAAGCGACCCATGAGATCCCCGGATATGTTGGCAGTAAATTCGGTTGTCGGACTATCCGAACACGTAAGTACCTAGTACTACGCTTGTACCGATTTACAAGACAAGGTTGGCTTCTAGCAAAGAGCCATGCCTACCCAATTCTCCAGAAACTTGCTTACATGAATAAGCGATCTATATCAGGCGTAGTATACGTAGTATTGTGTATTTCGATCCAGTATCGGATGATCACATGCAAGGCCTGGGGCTGGTACAGTGTCTGCCCCGTACGAAGCATATATCGGATCACTAGCAACTAGTCTCTTTATTATCGAATAATCATGACCAAGTCATATTATCCCGATGGTTGCAACCCTTAGAGAACCAGTTCTGTATCCCTGCGCGATCATCATCTCCATATGACTGGAGTGATACTTCCGTCTTGACATCACACCCAACACACTACGATTCTCAATATACCCAGCAGAGGCGTACACAGAACCTGTTAAAGCCCTGGACGACCAAAACCAAAGTATATTGATTGTCGTAAGTATTAGCGGTGCAAGTCTCAGGTTAAGACCAAATACACCTACCCTGATTTCGGACTTCCATAGACACATAGTCATAATACCAATGGAATTCCGAGGGGGTCTATCCAGAGCGTAGCTGTTTCCCGTACCATCTGTAAACACAACCTCCTATTACACTTGCATGAGTATCCTATACCCAAATACATGAGAACTATGTTGTTGTGCCCTCACAACGCGCATAAGTGTAATACTAGTCTTTTACGCATTATTGATGTCCAATCTCGATAATACTCTGACTTGGGATATTTAATGATTTATCCTTCGTGGATTGAACTGTCTCATATCATCTCAATCCAAGAACAAATCATAGGGACCTCCTATCATTTATACATCTAGGTGGTCTAATCACAAATGATAAAAGTGCAATCTCCTTTGTCACATAGTTAATTTGTACAACAACACCATGATCTGTACAAATAGTGACGCTATGGGTCATAATTGTCCAACAATGTACCCTTATGTCAATAAAGACAATTCCTTAAGGGTTATAACCTCAAGGTGATCCTTTCACCCTAAGGGTTATGTTTTTTCTCTTCAAAAAACATACCATTTCATTTAAACCCAAGAGTTTAAACTTTTCACTTAAGGATTATATCATTTCATTTCCTATATATACATTTATACACCATATTTAGAAAATTTTCCTGCAATCCCGCATAATTTTCTAAATATCAATGCATACACTTAAGAGAGTTTCCGTAAAGTAAAACGATATCGAAATAGGTAGCTTTACTTGGAAAACTAGTGACCCATAGTCTTGAACTGTTCTACCATTGGTGTAAACCAAGACAGTAGCCAACACACAGCTTCACTTTGACCATTTCTCATTCTACAGTTGTGTTCAATTCGATCATGAACCTGACATCATCAAGTACTTTAGGGAATCTAACCTTAAAAATTCTCATAGAAGCGACCTCACTTCTTACTTGAAATAGATGATCTACTATAAAAAAAATGATCTGCCATTACCCCCATTAGGACTTTTATCTTTATATAGTGATCATTAAAAACCTTAGTTTATCCTAACCTTGACAAACAACACTCTTCGTCATTATAGGAATGATAAAGAGTAGAGAACTCTACAGAGCTTGTTGGGAATTACAAAATGTTTTCGTTGTCCCTTTTAAACCTAGATCTTGGGATCTCCAGTCAGCTAGATTGGGTTTCCACAGTGACAGTTCTTAATTTATTGGTTTCAAGCCCATTTCCCTCGATGACTTTTCAACTTGCTCTCTAAGTAAACTTTTAGTAAGTGAATCCGTTAGGTTTTCCTTCGATTTGACATAATCTATTGAAATTATGCCGTTTGAGAGCAGTTGCCTTATGGTATTATGTCTTCGAAGTATATGTCGAGAGTTACCATTATACATTGTGTTTTGGGCTCTCCTAATAGCCGATTGACTATCACAATGTATCCTCTAGGAAATTTCGAAGCCATTCTGCTTCTTCCACTACTTTATATAATGATATGAACTCAGATGCCATACATGTTTGCCTCGAGGATTTCCATGACGCGGTTGCACCACCAAGTATAAAAATAAATCCACTCGTGAATTTGAAATCCACTGTATCAGATATCCAGTTAGGATCGCTATATCTCTCTAGAACAACATGATATCTTGTATAATGCAGATCATATTTTGAAATTTCTCTCAAATACCTGAAAACCCTTATTATTGCTTTCCAGTGATTATGTCATGGATTACTCGTATATCTGCTAAGCCTGTTTAGAGCTTGAGCGATATATGGTCGTGTGCAATTTGTGAGATACATCAGACTTCTGATGATTCTCGAATACTCTAATTGTGATACACTCGAACCAATATTCTTTGATAAGTGAAGAGTTAGGTCTACATGAGTTCTAGCCACGTTTAGATCTCATTAGTTATATTTCTCAAGTATTTTCTCAACATAATAAACTTGAGATAATATGTATCCCTCTGATGTTCTGGAAATCTTAATTCCTAAGATCACATATGCTACTCCTAAATATTTCATATTAACTTTGCTTGTCAATATTTTCTTAGTAGATTGAATTATCTCAAGATTACTATCAATTATCAACATATAGTCTACGTAGACACACACAATGATATACCCATTTTGAGTTGATTTAGTGTATACACATTTATCACACTCATTGATTTTGAACCCATTTGACAATATTTATTTGTCAAATTTCCCATGTCATTATTTAGGTGTTTGTTTTAATCCGTATAAGGATTTTACAAGTTTGCACACCTTGTGTTCTTGTCCAGGAACATTGAAACCCTCTGGTTGTTCCATGTAGATCTCTTCATCCAATTCACCATTTAAGAATGATGTCTTTACATCCATTTGATGTATTTCAAGACCAAATATAACTATTATGGCTATAAGTATTCTTATTGAAGTGATACGGGTCACTGATGAATAGGTATCAAAGGAGTCAAGGTCTTCTTTTTGTCTATAATCTTTTATGACAAGTCTTGCCTTGTACTTATCCATTGATCCATCCGACTTCATCTTCAGTTTGAAAATCGATTTGCAGCCCAACGGCTTACAACCTGGAGGAAGATCAACCAACTTCCAAGTATGGTTTTGAAGGATAGAATCAATCTCACTATTTATAGCCTATTTCCACAAAGGTACCTCCGAAGAAGACATCTCTTCTTTATAACTTTAAGGCTCATTTTCTAATAGTTATGCCAGAAAATCAGGTTCAAATGAATTAGACGTTCTTTATCTTTTGCTACGTCTAGGTTCATTTTCCTCAATATTTTCTTGTTGATTAGATTCTTGGTTAGTTTGATCACTGCTTGTAGCAGTATCATTTGATAGGCTCATTTCTTTATTTTTATTTACAAGGAAATATCTCTTCAAAGAATGTCGTATTTCTTGAATCAATTATCATATTTGGATTTATGTCAGGAATTTTAGACTTATGTACGAAGAATCGATAAACACTACTGTTATGAGCATATCTAATGAATATAGAATCAATAGTTTTTGGTCATATTATCTTTTTAGGTTTAGGAACTATCACTTTAGTGAGACACCTCATACTTTCAGATATTCATAGGAAAATGCATGATATTTCCACAATTCATATGGTGTATTGTCCAGTATTTTGTTAGGTAACTTGTTCGTAATGTAGTGGGCCGAAACCAAGGCCTCCCCCCACAAGTTTTGGGGTAAACCAGAGCTTGTCAACATGATATTTATCATTTCCTTTAATGTTCAGTTTTTGCATTCTGCAATCTCGTTTTGTTGAGGTGAATAAGAAGCAGTAGTTTCGTGAATAATTCCATTATTGGAACAATATTTATCGAATGGTGACACATATTCACCTCTCATATCACTCCTTATTCTTTTGATTTTCTTGCCAAGTTGATTTTCAAGTTCATTCTTATAGTGTATAAAGCTCTCAATAGCTTCATCTTTACTACTTAGCAAATACACATAGCAGAATCTTGTGCTATCATCGATAAAAGTGACAATGTATATTTTACCGTCTCTTGTTTGCAAAACATTCATGTCACATATATCGGTGTGTATAAGTTCCAAGGGTTCATAACTTCGTTCTATAAAATCAAATAATGCTCTATTCATTTTTTGTTTCAACATATGCTTCACATTTATGTTGATTATTAATTGTAAATTTAGGTATAAGATCCATGTTAATTAATTTACGCATTGTATCATAATTAACATGCCCCAACCTACCATGCCATACATTTTGTGACTCAATAATATAAGCAAAGATGTAGCTTTATTATCATTATTTCGACTGACAGTCATTACATTGAACTTGAAAAGACCCTCAGTGAGATATCATTTTCGTACATAGACATCATTTTTTGTCAGTACAAACTTATCAGAAATAAATGCAAGTATAAAACCATTTTTGCTAAGGAGTGAACCCGAAATTAAGTTCTTCCGAATATTAGAAACATGAAAAACATTATCCAATGTAAACTCTTTCCTAGATGTCATCTTCAGAATCATAGTTCCTTATCGTACAACTCTAGAGGTAGATGAGTTTCCCATTGTTAGATGATCGCCACCACCGACCTTCTAATATGAGGAAAATATTTTACTATCAGCATAAATATGACGAGTAGCCCCCGTGTCTACCTACCATTCTCTCGGATTCCCAACCAAGTTGGCTTCAGTTACAACTACCGAGAGGTTCAACTCTGAGATCTGATCAGTTAGCAGCTCACCCTCAGTGACATGGGCCTCATTTTTTTCTTGCCTTTATTCTAAGACTTCTTATTTCTGCAGTCTTTTTCCATGTGACGGTTTTTCCCAACAAAATAGCATTTCCCTTTGAACTTCTTTTTTTACTTAGGAAGAATCAGCTTTACTGTTCTTTCTCTTTCTCTTACCCTTTCCACCCTCGACGATGTTGGTCTTAGACTCTATAGTCATGTAGCTAGCCTTCTCAAACTTCCTATTGTCCTATTCGATCCTCAATCGAACTCCAAGATCTTCAAGACTCATATGCTTCTTCTTGTGTTTCAAATAGCTTATGAATTCTTTCCATGATGGAGGTAACTTTTCAATAATTGTGGTAACTTGAAACGTCTCACAGAGTTTCATTCCATTATCTAATATTTCATGAATAATCAATAGTAGTTCACCCAACTGAGACATTATCGTCCTTGAATCTATCAATGTTTAGTCCAGAAACCTACCCACGATAAATTTCTTATGTCCGACATCATTTATTTTGTAATTCTTCTCGAGAAATTCCCAGAGGATCTTCGTAGAAGTCATGCATTGGTACGCATTATACATGGTATTATCAAGTCCTACCGAGAGGTAGTTCTTGCATAAGAAGTCGCCTTGCGACCATGTCTTAACTCACAGTTGCTTGGTTATTTTCGTTTCTCCCTCCACAAGACTCAGATGATCTTCTTTAAGATATTTAGTTAACTACAATATTTTCAGGTAGAACAATATTTTACTCTGCCACTGTTTGAAATTTTATCCACCAAACTTATCCAATTTTTCTCCATGAGCGACCGATACTGTGATATTTCCACTGACCATGTGTAACTGGAAATGAAATAGTAATCAATAAGATAAATCACACAACGATCAACTGTATGATCTTGTTTATGTGTTACACTAAAAA